>JAHPZR010035723.1:0-27393 GCA_019787425.1 Platygyra sinensis
AAAAAAAACAAGCACGTCTTCCGTGTGTTAAAGTTTTGGAGAAAACAAGGGTTTAATGTTGCATACCTTCACGAGGAAAACAAAAGCATCAAGTTACAAAGTTGGCAAGGAGAGCTAAATTGTTACGTTTGTTCAACGTATTATTGAATTTAAAATGAACGAAAATCATCGTAAAACACCAGAGTAAAATTTAAAAGCTGTCGTGGCAAAAAGTGAGTGTAAGTAATTTTCTGACCTTGAATGAAAATACAACCTTGAAACATACCATCTGCTAAGGGGAAAAACCCTAGAATACTACCAAGGTAGATACAAACTGGAAGAGGGATTACCGTGCCAGAGCTATCAATTGCACCCAGCGCTATCTGTGATTGTCTCACAAGTTCAATTTGGCGTGACAACCTGCCCGCTTAACCCATTCTAACCCCCAATTTAAGGCTTAAGTACAATGATAAAGCATTTTTAACAAAATGTATAGACTGGTCTTTTGTTAAAGACCCCAGCAGTGAAATCACTTGTATGAGTTTTTAACGTTAACCTTTCGAAGTCATATTCGTGATCGTGATAATATAAGAAGTAGGGGTACACAGCCGTTGTTTTCTACAATTATTAAGGAAAAAACACACACTAAAATTACCGTCTGCAGAGTCAGGAGCCACTTGTCCTCTGACGGTTACTCCCTCCAAGGCTTTCATCCTTTCACCTTTTTGTTTGTACTTCTCTTTTGTTTCATGATCTTCACGGCTCGTTCAGCGTTCATCAGCGCACAGTCCAGGATGTCGAATGCCATTTTTTGGATTTCCGGGTTACGTTCCTCGTTATCTCCGGTGTAGTTCGATATGAAGAATGTGTGCCTGAGATAACTTCCGGTGGCGGCTAATACCTCGTTAAGGGTGTCTTCATAGTCTTCGTCATTCTTCAGTCTGTCACGGTATGTGACAACAGTGATGGGTGCAATTCCTTTAGGAAACGTTAAAGAGAGTAAAACGTTAACCGTGTCACGTCGAAGAAAGAAGACGGCCTTTCTCTTCCTTACCCTTATCCTTACCCTTCCACTACCAAAATCATCTTCATGCTCTGTCCTCATGCTGCTTTCCTGTCCTAAACCCATAAACCATTTTTGGTGCCGAAGACATTAGTAAAGATAGTCACTTTCAAAATCGTATTATCGTATATCAAAATCAGTTGAAAAGGGTCGACTTTACACTGTTCTTTAGCGTATTAAAGAATAATAAGACTACTGTAATGATTCGATTTAGCGCCCCTTTATAATAAGCGCCCCCTTCGAATGTGTTTTATATAAACAAGCGACCCTATTCTAATAAGAGCACCTATTCCCTATTCTAATATCATAATACTACAGAGTGAGGAATAGTACTGAGACAACAAAAGATGTTTAGTTTTCGTGACATAATTCGCAGATTTACGGTACATGCAGTTTGAACCTGCAAATTCAAACTCGCGTATTTTTGCGTTATTTCGAATTCCACGTTATTTTGAACTCACACCCATTTTTCTTGGATATGACCTTTTCTGTTTGGTCATTTCTTTTTAGTTATTTCGAATTCGGTTATTTCGAACTCTCCGTTGTTCCGAATTGATTTTTGTTTCCCTTGGACGAAAATCGAGCCCGTTTATATCTAACTCCATTTTTTAAACTCTTTATATTTAACTCCATTTTCAGAGCCCGAAAATTGAACATCATCATGACCTCAGACCAGCTAAAAAACTACAATTTGAGTTTTTCATTGCACTTAAATCTCATGTTGAAAAAACATCGTCCTGAAGTATTCTCTTCCAGCCCTTGGTCAATTGCAGTGAAAAAAAATCCATCACGTTAATAACATTTATTGCTAGCGTAATTTCCAGAAGATAACATAAGAATTGGATTGGACATTCTGATTGGTCGAAAAGCTAAGCTCATGTTGCTACAATCACCGCACTAGGCAGTGAATATAAACAACATAATTTCTGGGCTTGGTAATTAATGTTGCCACTTCTCGACAAGTGAACATGCTGATCTTCCTCGAAGGCCAGGATATTTAAAAGCATGGGGAATTTTAAAAATGACTGCAGTCGCTCTTAGACCAAAACTTTTTTCCAGGATTTCGAATTCAAGACATTTAAGATATCGTAAACGCAGTGGTTTATCGCCAGCTGGTCAGAACCGTTTATTAAAATAAGTTTTCAAATAAGTGGTACTATGACGAAAATCGCATGTTTCCTATTGAAGCCATTTTAAAACATAAACAAGTAGTCTGTATGAGAAGAAAAATGCCGTTTACTTTTTTCAAATATCTCTTTTCGTTCCAGAAATATTCAAGTTTTTAAAATATGCAAATTAGCCAAGTGATGACGTCATATACTCAACCAAATTTTGATCAAATATGATGAAAAACGATATCCCAGGGAATTTGTAACAGAAATGTTTGATTCTTTGCAGTAAGGTTCTACTAAAGTGAAACAAAATATGAGCTTAAAAGTTTTGTTACCATGGCAACACACTGGGTTCCAGACCTCCCCAATATTAAAGGCATTTCTGGCCTCCTTCAGCGTTCTGTTTGCAAATGGTGCCTCGTATGAATGATCCAGCAGGCATATCAATATGTTAGCTCCAGTTTGTGGCCCTGTTTAGCGTTTTTGGAGCTAAAAATCACTGACATATTGAAATCAAGTGGGTGGGGACTGGGACAGAGTGAGTTGCCATGGGAACATAATTTTTATAGCCAGGGGTGTGTTTCCTATAGAACTATTAGCCTGCCAAGTTTCAATGATCTGTGTTGCAAATTGGCCAAGATAGCTCTATTTATGTACTTGAGATAATATTGGGTTAAGTGTATGACGTCATCAATCATGTCATTTGCATATTTTGCACATTTTTCAAACTTAAATATCTCCGGAACTAATGTAGATATCTGTAAACGGTGAACGGCGTTTTGATTCTTTCGTGGAATTCTATGTGATACACCTAAAATGTAAAGGGGTAAAAATTTGATCATAGAACCACTTTAACCTGAAGTTACTCATAAAATTCATATCTTCTCACCACCGTGTAATATCCTCTATTTGCAAGGTGGCGAGAAGATATCAATTTTAAGTTCGAATGGCAAGAACAATAGTGCCACGAGAACATAAAATTCATTTCTTCGAGCTAACGTGTAATGCTCTTTTTATTATAGACACACTGATAACGGCGTTTATGACGATTTTCCGAAGATTTCTGAAGATTTTCCAAAATTGGTCCAAAGGCCAGATGAACTATCCCGAACATTTTCCGAAAATTTCCGAAGATTGCCGAATACTTTCGAGGAAGACCCGAAGATGTTTTGATCATACACTATCGAAATTAAGTACAACTTGTTTAAGAGACAAACTTGATATCAGTGAAATCATCGATATCTTTACGTGTGAGAATATAGAGTCCCGGATGTAGTTTCCTTTGAATTTTACGAGTGGTGCATTTTCCAGTAAAACACTCGTGTCTATATAATAAATTATAATAGAAACCTCACCAGTTTCTTGCAGAATATCTCGGATCGGTTTAAATTTATCTTTCCATTTTCCTTCAAGCAGTCTTGGATCTGTAGCCTTTACAACAAAGATGATCCCGTGCAGTCTCTGACTTAATTCTGGTTTCTGATACATCTCTTGTGCAGCGCTGACTCGGTCATCCCAACATCGAACGAAATCATAGCCAGACTGGATTTTTCCGGTCAGGATGTTCTCGAACTCAGTCGCCCGGTGGGCATCGAGGCTGACGAAGAAACCACTGGTGTCGACCAAGCGGAAGAACATCTCTGGCAGGAAGTCCTGCATGGTTGTGGTTCCTTCCAGTCCTGGGCCGACTACTGAAGCAGTTCCCTTTTCTGTTTGCCTCAGTGTTCGTTCACACGTGTCGATAAACAAAGTCTTTCCTGATCCCGTTGGGCCACACACCCCGATCCTAAGCTGGTTTACATCTTCAATTTGCAGTCCCAGGAAATTATCAAGCCCGGTTTTGTTACCAAACGTGTAATTGGACAATTCATACCGGCGTCGACAAAGCTCTGCCTCCAGCTGTAGACGTTTTTGGTCTTCTTCTCTCACTCTCGCCTCTTCTTCTGCTATTTCCCTCTCCAGCTGTTGTCTATATTGTTCGCGTCGCCTCGCCTCTTTTTCCTGTTCCTCTCGTTCTATGCGCAATCTTTCTTCAATTTCGCGTAGTCTTCGTTCATTCTCTAGCCGTCGTTTCACTTTCTCTTCCGCTTCTTGTCGAACTCTCTGTATGTCCGCCTCCGTGTAATGAGTCTCTTTTTCACTGGAACTTTCATTCTGATAAAAGCAAATGATGTTTACGATTAGTTTCCTTGGTGAAGACCCTTTCTTGCTCCAATATTATTATTATTTCTTTAAGTGCCACTATGATGAAATTCGCATCTTTCCTATTTAAGGCATTTCAAAAATAACAAGTAGTCTTTTCGTTCCAGATATATTCTTATTATATATGTATAAGAAATAAAATTAGCCAAGAGATGATGTCATATAGTCACCAAATTTTGATAAAATATGATTGAAAAAGATATCACAACCAATTTTTATCTGAAACGTTTGTTTGTTTTTTTTGTTTCAATTTTTTTTTTTTGCAGTAAGATTCTACTCTGCGACATGAGCGTAACAATTTAGATATTGTGGAGCACTTGTAGCACAATCGTACTGTAAAGAACCAAACATATCTGATACAAACTGGCTGAGATATCTTTCTTCATCATTTCTGATAAAAATTTGGTTGAGTGTATGACGTCATTACTTGGCTAATTTGAATATTTAAACACTTGGAACTAAAAGAGATATTTGTAGTAAACAGCATGTTTTTTTTTTCTCATACTGATGTTTTAAAATGGCATAGATAGTGATTATGTATAAAATATGGCTTAGATAGGAAAGATGCGATTTTCGTCAACCACTTTAATGCAGATATTTGCACGTGGTAAACGGCGTTTTTAATCTTTCGTGGGATTCTAGTTGAAATATTTAAAACTTCAAGGGGATCAAAATATGATTATAGTAGCAGTAAACATTCACAAATGCAGCCACTTGTACATTCACAAATGCAGCCACTTGTACATCACACTCAAAAGGAGATTGATTAGAAGATACACCACTGAAGAAAGGCAATACGCAACTAAAACTTCAAAACTATAAATGAATACATACTAGTTATGGAACGCCATAATTGGAATGGTATACCATAGAATATCTCACGAATCACTTGTATTTTCTCGGTATACACAGGAGACTTTAGGCGAGTTATTATACCGATTTGCTACGTCAGAATGCCGTCGATATCCAACACCGACTGTTGTGCGGATAAAAGCTTTCCTAGCCTGCGTAGCAAGCGTTTCCGTGGAGCAAAGAGCGAAGAAACGCGTTTCCTTCCTTCCCCTCCTCCACCCCCTCCTTCTTATTTTTGCTCTCGCCCCATTTTTCGCGCGGAAAAAACGCCGAAAACCCCGTTTCTTCGCTCTTTGCTCCACGGAAACGCTTGCTACGCAGGCTAGCTTTCCTAGGTCTACCATCTGCGTACCTAGAATATCTGGTGACATTGATGACGTCGCAAGTGGTACAAAGAACACGACCATTTTAGTACGCGTATATGCGTGCTTAGAATTCAAAAGGTTAATGCTCTAAATCTGCAAACAGAGTAGTGGTTTCGCTATGATATCGCGTTTCGACTTCGTAGTGAAGTGTCGCAATATTAGGCGATTCTGTTTTGTGTTACTGCGGTATTTGCTGAAATTTTTTGCGGTATTGCGGTGTTCAAACACCCCACTATCCCCCTCAAGATTATTCCAGCTTGTATTTCAGTGTTTAGTCTTTCTAGTGTTGGACGGAAACTGAAATTCGGATGCCAATTTTCCTATTTCAATTTATCGATTCGAACAAGGAATATCTATTTAATTTCTGGTTCGTGATTTTTACTTTCAAAAACTTGAAGAAAGCCTGGAACGAACAAAGACCGGAAGGCAATGGAAATCAATCACAGTGAATATGAGAGAGCTATTCGTGCGCTTTTGTTATGAAGGCCTTCATCAACGCCTTCTCAACTCTCCCTCTCCCCCTGCTCTTTGTTCCACGATGGGGTTACCTCCTAGGGTTAACTTATCCAGGCGACTGGAGAGGTCGCAAGTTACTATGTTAGAAGTAAGATCAAACATGTTATGAGTTGTTCATTTTTTAACAGCACGGAAAAAGAAGGAGAAAAAAACAACGCCCAATAGAACAGAATAGAATAGAATAGAAACTTGTGTCAAACTATGTAAGCTGGGAGAAACCCATACTAATAAGGGACACATTAAATGTAATTAACAAATAAAGGAGCCTCGACTGTGCTCTGTTCTGTTGTAAAGCACGCAGGGAGCGGTATAGCACGAAAGAAGTGTAGGGGAAACATGAGACGCAGTCGAGTGTTTTTCCCCACTTCTTGAGTGCTCTACCGCTTCCTAGGTGCTTTACAACAGAACAAAGCACAGTCGAGGCTTCGTTATTTGTTTTATGATAAATAATCCAATAATTCCCCAGCGCATTCGCTGAATTTTCAAACCAAACTTTATTTTCCAAAGGAGTAAGAGTGGCGTCAGCCGTGTACTAATTAACAATTAGATTATGAGCTCGAGATTTCTATGAGGTGATAGTTGATGAGGCCGAAGGACGAATCAACTATCGCCTCATGGAAATCGAGAGCGAAAAATCTAATTGTTTTAGTGGAATTCTAACAGAAATTAACGCAAATAACCGTTTCCAATGATTTTCCCACGCACTATTTAACAATTATTCCTCGAGCCCGAATGGGCTATTGACTCAGAGCCCATGAGGGCGAGAGGAATAATTGTTTTAGTAAAAACCAACTAGTTGGTCAAAAAAATATCGAGCCAAAACATCTTTCGCTAGTTAAAGCCATTGTTTTGGTTTTCAAAGCCGGTGCTTTTCGCTACTAGTGGGCTATAACAAATAGCCTACTAGTAGCTCAACCAATCAGAACGCAGCATTGATAATAGACCACTAGTTGGATTTTACTAATGAACTTTACCCTTAAACAAAGTTGCACGTATCGAACTGTCCTTGGCAAATTTGCAGTTTATTACGCGCGTACCCGCTTTTTCAATATTCTCGAATTTTTAAAGTCAAGAAACCGTAAATGTGCTTCTTTTAGTCTAAATTAGTAAAAGTGAAGAGATTTGTAATATTAACACATGGAAATGGATTTGTGGAGACATACACAGGCTTTTAGGGAAATGTTTTGTTGTGAGCAGTATTGAAATAACAAAATTTGCAATGTTAAAAATAATTTAACTCAAGCTCTACAACAGTCTTCAAAGCCGACCGTGGCAGGTGTAAAAAGTTGCAGTTCATAACTAAATTGCGATGTTAATTGTGGGAAGAGCTATAGTTCATTGGCGATCGATAGTGCTGATATTTGTGCTGCCAGTATATGCTTGAAAATTACCAGCAAAAGTGAAAATGAGCTGTTTAGCGTGACTTTAGTTAAAATTATTCAGTTTATGAGCGTTATGATGGTGCAAACAAAATGCAAATTGAATAACACTGAGTTATTCCTCAAACTGTTCTATATTCAGATCAAAGAAATTGGAAACAACAAGTACTACGAAGAAGCAACAGAACTTGAAAAATGGCAAAGTGAGATTTCGCCTGAATATTGACGTTAGAAAGGAAATGAAGACTCAAGGCTGAATGACATAAAACAACTGATTACGTTCGTAAACGGCCGACGGAATTAATTTTTAGCTGCAAGAGTACAACAGCTGCTAACGATGACCTTACGGAATCTCTTTTAGATAATTGGCTGCAGAATAACCATATTACCATAGATAAAATAGATTACTTTCGCAGTCTGTATTTTTTTTTACGAATTTTAGTTTTCAAATTTATTTCTCAACCGCAGAAAACCGGCAGAAAAACAGAATCTTGTGGCAACTCGCTAAAATTAGACTTGAGTGAATAAGCCAATCAAATGGGAGCATTGGCCTTCCATTGGGATTTGTGATTGACAGGCTGAACCTCAGCCTCGTTATATAGGATCGCTCCGTGTTTAAACAAACGAAAACAACCATACTCTTTCCCAGTCCTCTCACGTTTCTGCAATTGCCTATGGACTAATATCGTTTCCAGGCTCTCCCTCCTCTACCTCTCTTAGCCTGGGAGCAAAGATGGTCACGGATAATCGTGGCATTCTTAACCTTTACAACTAAGTCACCGTTACGTCAAGGAACCGTCTTAAGATTGTCACAGCTTATTTTCAACTATCCATTAAAGGGATAATTGCTTTGGTTTTGTTTTTGAGTATTGGCAATTGTTTCGCCTTTCTAGCCCGTTTTATCGGGTTAAAAACCACGAGGCGCAGCTGAGTGATTTTAGACGTTAAACCTATCGCTGTGTCTCAAAACCCGGCAGCTGGGCAAGGTCTTAAAAGGACTAAATGCCCGGCATTCAGAATTTTTCACAGAATTTCCACAGAAGATTCTTTCAAACCACTTGATGGTATTTGATGTTTCTTTAGAAATGCAGAGCGATTCCAAAAAATATGTTTGTTTGCAAGATGACGAAATAACCGGGCTTGTGCATACTATAAAATCGGCATGTGCTTGACACTTAGAAAAATTAAGGTAACATCGATCTCTTGTTTCCAGTGCGGGAATAATAATGAGCTTGCTCTCGAGCATGGCGGATATTGTACCATGTGATCGTTTGTTACAAAAGGCCTATCCTACAGTGATAGTGGTATAATAGACCCTTTGCATAAATGGCTTCTAAATTTGAATGATACTTTGTACATTCGTAGCCTCGTGTTGATGTTTCCAGACAAGGGATTTTTCACATGAATGCGAGGCTGAGGATGTATAAGTGTTGTTTCAAATTTAGATGCCAATTATGTAAATGAGCTATATCACAGCTAAGTTAGTACAACGAACGAGAAAAGTAACGCTCCCCGGAAAAGTTGCTTATTTCCTGTACGAATTTCGAGAGCCAGTAGTTCAGACTGCATGCAGACGTCTGCAAATGGCCGCGTCCAACGCTTCAACTCCTTCTTCGAAGTTTTTCGTGGTAAAAAGCCTGCAGGGAAGTATCCGATTGATATTCCCCAGTTTTCGAAACAACGCAGTCCGTACTGCGCACTCTCAAAAGTTTATGTTTTTTTGTTTTGCTTCATGTAAGACATCACAAAATGTAAACATTTCGCAACTACTGACATGAAGTAAATTCAAAGTTTAAAAACAAGCATTATGGATACGAAGCGGTCGAAGCTTAATACTTCGATCATTCTCATATCACTTCATAAACAACTTCACAGCCGTAAAACTCAATGAAGCTGTTGGAAAGAGAATTTGAAAAGTCTCAAAGATAAGGTATGTGGTTCTTGACGAATAACCTCCATTCGCATTCCATCGAGTGAGCCGTTTATAATGTTTATAAACATTAGGGTTCTGAGACTGCGCAGTACGGACTGGAAATCACCTTGACCCTTTGCTCAGTTTTTAATTTCTTTACTTAATATTGTAACTAAAGTTTGTTGATGATTGACCCACCTGGAATAGCAAATTATCCATCTTGATTTTTTTTCATGACAAAAAATATGTGTGTAAAAGGGTGTAAGTGCACCCAATAACCTTCATTTGGCGCAAAAGTATGCTAGGATATTTCTCCATAGATATTATCTGTTCTTCAAAGTTCAGAACAGATAATGTTCGCGGACAAACATACGGGCATATTTTCGCGCCACATAGAGGTTATTGTTTATATAGTGCAAAATTCAGAGTACAAGCGTGCAGCCACCTAATGTGCGTAGAGAAGACAAAAATCATGGAAAAGAAGCCAAGCAACGAAACCAGGACAAAACTAGGGAGAAACAAGCTTGTATACGACTCTGAGCCGGACAAACCGCAAGAAAACGTCAAGCTATACTAATTCGAGTCTCCATATACTGGATCTGCTGCGGAACGCGGTTAGTTCAGTTAAAGGAGTCATGAACGACGCAAGCAGCATGAATAGACAAGAAATTGGTCATCCAGCATAGGCTACAACACGCGAGGTTACGAAGCGAAGGATTCTTACGCGAAATAAGGCTGAGATGAGCGAATGTAGAAGCTATGTAGAAATCTTACTTACAATCGCTGAGTAAGGGCCGGGACTGGTGTGAAAAGCTTGAAATACAATAAACTACCAAACAGAAGAAAAATAGTAATACTGTATTATTTCAAATTAATTGTATTTTACAAATTTATCGTTTACATGGAAAAAATGTGAACCTTTTCGTCTATAAATGTACACTGAAGCATGCAGAAACAGTCCACATGTAAACGACACAAGGAATCCTAAAGAAGATCCTCATAGGTCTATTAAAACTTCACTGAGATATCATCTTGATTTCAGGCCACATCTCAGCCATTAGTAAATTTTGCGGATCTCAGGTCTCAGCTATCACTTCAAAAACGTGCATTTCTCAGCTGACAGAGAACATTTTGACCAAGTCTGGGCTACCAACTTAACTCCAGCAAGACCCTCCCTGGACGTTATTCAAAAGAGGACGCCTAGGCACGAGGCTGACATTGGCCGCGAGTAAATGACTTCAGTTCATGTTAAATTAGTAATTAATAAATTTAATGTAAATGTTTATCCTGTCTACGAGATCACAAAAATGTCTCCGCTAGGTTACGTAGCCTCCGTAGTAAACTTTCGCCTACGACAGAAGAGCTTTGCTTTCTCCTCATTCTGACCGCACCAACTCCATCTCCGTTCTCGCACAACTGTGAACAAGAAGACGATTTATTTTTTTATTTGTTTTTGACTTTTGTTTTCGTTTTCGTTTTCGCTCCAGTTTTCGCACGACCGACAGACGCGAAACTCTTCGCGCGTATAGGAATGCTTGCTACGCAGGCTATCATTTACGAATATAAAAACTTTGCAGAACGCGTTCACATGAACACGAGTTTCATACGATTGTTGTCTTTCCATTACGTGTAGACGGGATGGGTTAACAACACAACTTCAGTTCACTACGTTAGCCACACACAACAAAAGCTGGTTTCCAGGTGGGGCATAGGTAAACGCGTTACAATAAAGTATATATGTGATTTAAGATCATTAATTAAAGATAAAAAATGTATATATATATATAATACAGTGCGAGTTTGTGTTTGAAACCCGAAAGCGACTGTGCGGTCTTTGCCTCATAGGAAGATTGTTCCAGAGCATTACACCACTATATTTAAAGCTGCGCTTCAGAAAAAATTGTGTATGGCTTTGGAAGTGCTAGATCAGTCTCGATATTCCTAAGATTACAATTAATTTATTTTATGTTAGTAACATATGTGTTTACAGCAGTAACCGCATACTTTGGGAGGTAGCCTTAGTAAAACAACACTCCATTTCCACACGAAATTCGTGTTTATATCAAAGCATTGTTTCTTTTAAAGACACTTCTAATCGATTGTTGAGAGTAATGCGCAATTGCTCTGGTGTTACTCTTCTACGCTCTGTGATTGGTCAAAAAAAATCTCGCATCACCTATCTAACCGACCAGATGCAAGACCAAATGCAATAGCAACTTGGTCACATGCGCTTTCCCGCGCTTTCCCGCGACTTAGTGCCAGTCACGTGTACTCTACAATATCCTTGATTAGTCCTGGTTACTTAACTTGTGGTGTAATTACATGGGGCGTAAGCCTCAAATATTGATTCATTTGAACTAATGAAGATTCTAATCATTTAAAAATGTCCTCGAGTCTACTTTAACATGCATTCCCTAAAAAATGCACTTAATCCGAGTAACATTTGTAACTAATAACTACTGGCACTGCACAGTGCACTGGTATCACAGAGCGAGGTCATCGGCTCGAATCCTGTTCAGCCCTGAATTTGTTTCAGGCTTTAATTTCACAGATGATTAAGCTGTGTATATAACAGCGACTATTAATCATCTATTCATAAAATACCTAACTAACTAACTAACTAACTAAATAACTAACGAACAAACGAAGGAACGAACTAGTTCGCAATACTTTAATTCGAAGTCTTTTCCAGTAAAGCGACGAATGATTTGGACAATCAAAAAATCATCATAGCACTAAACTCTCGGTATTTAATTTAAGAGAATGCAAATTATTGCACATTAGTTTAAAATCTTCAATTTATAAACATAGAAACTGATCACGTCCCGCTTTATTGATTTCGTGATTTTTGTCCCTTTTAAGGCTACCGCTAACTGCCGCTTATAAGCACCTCCGGTTATAGGCCTGTCTCTCCGTAAACAAAATGCTACTTCCGATAATAACCTCCCCAGGATATAAGCCCGCTTCAAGCAGCGTATTTCGACCAACACTGCTTTGACTGCTTTAGCTCAATTCGACACGGTTTTTTTTTTAATTCGGCTTATAAGCCCCCCAAAGATTTAAGGCCCCCACGGATATAAGCCCCCCCCCCCCCCCCCCATTTATAAGCCCATGTAAAAACCCTTACGAGGTTGTACAATCTCAGGGCTTGTAAGCGGCAGTTTACGCCGGGTGTTTCAGATACGTTTAAGGTCATTCGCCAGTATTGCATTGCGCATCCCTGCTGCGCATAATTTTACGCGTGATTAGCGCGCGCATTAGAAAATGGCGGCTTTTTCTTTACGGCTGGACCTCGCCAAAGAGGTAAATCGTCATTTTCTTGAAAACGACTACGGTGACCTATCATTTTTTTCTGTTGTTTTGAATTGAGTAGTAAATTTCTCTACGTAAAATAAATATGGGCCAGTTCTCAGTGTTGAGCAAAAAACAATCGTCGGAAATGTGAATTTAGCAAGCAATCGTGACTATAATCATGGTGCTATTATAAGGATTTATATGGAATAAATAAGGTGCTGCTGCTCATAAACGAACAAGGGGACCCCTCATTTTTATTTCAAAATTGAATTTTCTATAACATAAGCAATTAATTGGCAAAGTTTGAGAAAAATCTCAGTGTAGGTTCTATTTCAGTGGAATGACCTTAAGCACATCCATTAATATTTTTAATACATGCTATGTTTAACTATTAAGTTTTTTTGTTTTTTTGCTCTGCATATTTATGCATAGAGCACTCCGAGGTTAACTCAAAAAATCTACAAATTGTTTCTTTTTTCGATTATAGGAGGTCAGCAACCACAGGAAAACCACGTTCGTTTAGCAAGTCGTACAGCTCACCCACATTAATGTGCTGCTGGTTAGCAATGAAGGCGAGTGCAGCGTCAAATGGGTTCAAAGTACGGTTGTCTAGGAAACGAATTTCTCGTGGAGTCAAGCCTAATGCCTCAGCAATCTCCTTCCACTCATTTCCGCCTGTGACAGAGAGTAATATATATTTTTAAAATATGTTCTTCATATTCAGCACTTTACAGATGTTAGTCTATCTACTCGATTGATATTTGTTCTTCATTATGATCACGTTTCGTGACAGTCTCATAAAAATGCAAACTGTCTAGTCATTAGCAAGTTGCACGAGTTACATCCAAGAAAGAGTCGAAAAATGGAAGATACACAATTTTGTTTGACCGTTCATTAAGGCTTTAATTATCTGGCCTCAGTTGTTCAAAGGCTGGATAACGCTAACCACCGGATAAATCACTATCCAGTTGATAGCGTGGTTTGTTTTGTCAATACTTATCCACTGGATAGCGATTTATCCGGTGGTTAGCGTTATCTAGCCTTTGAACAACTGGGCCCAGTTCTTAATGATCAGTTCTCGCGCGAAACGAGATGTGAAATATGTTCCATCTGTAGATTCAGAATAAATAATCTTACAAGAGTTATCTCACACCATACAAACATCTCGGTCGTGTTGCTATCAGACACTTATTGGACGTACACAACACTCACCACTCAGGTCTATTGTAAGTTCTCTTCCCTTTGAAACAGGAATGTTTCTTACATCAAGGCTTTCAGGTAGCAAAGGACCTTGGGAAAAACAAATGTGAGGTTAAAGACGAAGGAGCAACGACGACTTCTCCGAATCCTTCAAGCGTGGGTACAGGGTCCTGATCTGCGATAAAAACACGACACCAAACGGCTAATAGCAAAACAAAACTGGCCAGGCGGAAATGGATTGTGGAAGGGATTGCTGAGGCATTAGGCTTGACTCCACGAGAAATTCGTTTCCTAGACAACCGTACTTTGAACCCATTTGACGCTGCACTCGCCTTCATTGCTAACCAGCAGCACATTAATGTGGGTGAGCTGTACGACTTGCTAAACGAACGTGGTTTTCCTGTGGTTGCTGACCTCCTATAATCGAAAAAAGAAACAATTTGTAGATTTTTTGAGTTAACCTCGGAGTGCTCTATGCATAAATATGCAGAGCAAAAAAACAAAAAAACTTAATAGTTAAACATAGCATGTATTAAAAATATTAATGGATGTGCTTAAGGTCATTCCACTGAAATAGAACCTACACTGAGATTTTTCTCAAACTTTGCCAATTAATTGCTTATGTTATAGAAAATTCAATTTTGAAATAAAAATGAGGGGTCCCCTTGTTCGTTTATGAGCAGCAGCACCTTATTTATTCCATATAAATCCTTATAATAGCACCATGATTATAGTCACGATTGCTTGCTAAATTCACATTTCCGACGATTGTTTTTTGCTCAACACTGAGAACTGGCCCATATTTATTTTACGTAGAGAAATTTACTACTCAATTCAAAACAACAGAAAAAAATGATAGGTCACCGTAGTCGTTTTCAAGAAAATGACGATTTACCTCTTTGGCGAGGTCCAGCCGTAAAGAAAAAGCCGCCATTTTCTAATGCGCGCGCTAATCACGCGTAAAATTATGCGCAGCAGGGATGCGCAATGCAATACTGGCGAATGACCTTAAACGTATCTGAAACACCCGGCGTAAACTGCCGCTTACAAGCCCTGAGATTGTACAACCTCGTAAGGGTTTTTACATGGGCTTATAAATGGGGGGGGGGGGGGGGGGCTTATATCCGTGGGGCCTTAAATCTTTGGGGGGCTTATAAGCCGAATTAAAAAAAAAACCGTGTCGAATTGAGCTAAAGCAGTCAAAGCAGTGTTGGTCGAAATACGCTGCTTGAAGCGGGCTTATATCCTGGGGAGGTTATTATCGGAAGTAGCATTTTGTTTACGGAGAGACAGGCCTATAACCGGAGGTGCTTATAAGCGGCAGTTAGCGGTAGCCTTAAAAGGGACAAAAATCACGAAATCAATAAAGCGGGACGTGATCAGTTTCTATGTTTATAAATTGAAGATTTTAAACTAATGTGCAATAATTTGCATTCTCTTAAATTAAATACCGAGAGTTTAGTGCTATGATGATTTTTTGATTGTCCAAATCATTCGTCGCTTTACTGGAAAAGACTTCGAATTAAAGTATTGCGAACTAGTTCGTTCCTTCGTTTGTTCGTTAGTTATTTAGTTAGTTAGTTAGTTAGTTAGGTATTTTATGAATAGATGATTAATAGTCGCTGTTATATACACAGCTTAATCATCTGTGAAATTAAAGCCTGAAACAAATTCAGGGCTGAACAGGATTCGAGCCGATGACCTCGCTCTGTGATACCAGTGCACTGTGCAGTGCCAGTAGTTATTAGTTACAAATGTTACTCGGATTAAGTGCATTTTTTAGGGAATGCATGTTAAAGTAGACTCGAGGACATTTTTAAATGATTAGAATCTTCATTAGTTCAAATGAATCAATATTTGAGGCTTACGCCCCATGTAATTACACCACAAGTTAAGTAACCAGGACTAATCAAGGATATTGTAGAGTACACGTGACTGGCACTAAGTCGCGGGAAAGCGCGGGAAAGCGCATGTGACCAAGTTGCTATTGCATTTGGTCTTGCATCTGGTCGGTTAGATAGGTGATGCGAGATTTTTTTTGACCAATCACAGAGCGTAGAAGAGTAACACCAGAGCAATTGCGCATTACTCTCAACAATCGATTAGAAGTGTCTTTAAAAGAAACAATGCTTTGATATAAACACGAATTTCGTGTGGAAATGGAGTGTTGTTTTACTAAGGCTACCTCCCAAAGTATGCGGTTACTGCTGTAAACACATATGTTACTAACATAAAATAAATTAATTGTAATCTTAGGAATATCGAGACTGATCTAGCACTTCCAAAGCCATACACAATTTTTTCTGAAGCGCAGCTTTAAATATAGTGGTGTAATGCTCTGGAACAATCTTCCTATGAGGCAAAGACCGCACAGTCGCTTTCGGGTTTCAAACACAAACTCGCACTGTATTATATATATATATACATTTTTTATCTTTAATTAATGATCTTAAATCACATATATACTTTATTGTAACGCGTTTACCTATGCCCCACCTGGAAACCAGCTTTTGTTGTGTGTGGCTAACGTAGTGAACTGAAGTTGTGTTGTTAACCCATCCCGTCTACACGTAATGGAAAGACAACAATCGTATGAAACTCGTGTTCATGTGAACGCGTTCTGCAAAGTTTTTATATTCGTAAATGATAGCCTGCGTAGCAAGCATTCCTATACGCGCGAAGAGTTTCGCGTCTGTCGGTCGTGCGAAAACTGGAGCGAAAACGAAAACGAAAACAAAAGTCAAAAACAAATAAAAAAATAAATCGTCTTCTTGTTCACAGTTGTGCGAGAACGGAGATGGAGTTGGTGCGGTCAGAATGAGGAGAAAGCAAAGCTCTTCTGTCGTAGGCGAAAGTTTACTACGGAGGCTACGTAACCTAGCGGAGACATTTTTGTGATCTCGTAGACAGGATAAACATTTACATTAAATTTATTAATTACTAATTTAACATGAACTGAAGTCATTTACTCGCGGCCAATGTCAGCCTCGTGCCTAGGCGTCCTCTTTTGAATAACGTCCAGGGAGGGTCTTGCTGGAGTTAAGTTGGTAGCCCAGACTTGGTCAAAATGTTCTCTGTCAGCTGAGAAATGCACGTTTTTGAAGTGATAGCTGAGACCTGAGATCCGCAAAATTTACTAATGGCTGAGATGTGGCCTGAAATCAAGATGATATCTCAGTGAAGTTTTAATAGACCTATGAGGATCTTCTTTAGGATTCCTTGTGTCGTTTACATGTGGACTGTTTCTGCATGCTTCAGTGTACATTTATAGACGAAAAGGTTCACATTTTTTCCATGTAAACGATAAATTTGTAAAATACAATTAATTTGAAATAATACAGTATTACTATTTTTCTTCTGTTTGGTAGTTTATTGTATTTCAAGCTTTTCACACCAGTCCCGGCCCTTACTCAGCGATTGTAAGTAAGATTTCTACATAGCTTCTACATTCGCTCATCTCAGCCTTATTTCGCGTAAGAATCCTTCGCTTCGTAACCTCGCGTGTTGTAGCCTATGCTGGATGACCAATTTCTTGTCTATTCATGCTGCTTGCGTCGTTCATGACTCCTTTAACTGAACTAACCGCGTTCCGCAGCAGATCCAGTATATGGAGACTCGAATTAGTATAGCTTGACGTTTTCTTGCGGTTTGTCCGGCTCAGAGTCGTATACAAGCTTGTTTCTCCCTAGTTTTGTCCTGGTTTCGTTGCTTGGCTTCTTTTCCATGATTTTTGTCTTCTCTACGCACATTAGGTGGCTGCACGCTTGTACTCTGAATTTTGCACTATATAAACAATAACCTCTATGTGGCGCGAAAATATGCCCGTATGTTTGTCCGCGAACATTATCTGTTCTGAACTTTGAAGAACAGATAATATCTATGGAGAAATATCCTAGCATACTTTTGCGCCAAATGAAGGTTATTGGGTGCACTTACACCCTTTTACACACATATTTTTTGTCATGAAAAAAAATCAAGATGGATAATTTGCTATTCCAGGTGGGTCAATCATCAACAAACTTTAGTTACAATATTAAGTAAAGAAATTAAAAACTGAGCAAAGGGTCAAGGTGATTTCCAGTCCGTACTGCGCAGTCTCAGAACCCTAATGTTTATAAACATTATAAACGGCTCACTCGATGGAATGCGAATGGAGGTTATTCGTCAAGAACCACATACCTTATCTTTGAGACTTTTCAAATTCTCTTTCCAACAGCTTCATTGAGTTTTACGGCTGTGAAGTTGTTTATGAAGTGATATGAGAATGATCGAAGTATTAAGCTTCGACCGCTTCGTATCCATAATGCTTGTTTTTAAACTTTGAATTTACTTCATGTCAGTAGTTGCGAAATGTTTACATTTTGTGATGTCTTACATGAAGCAAAACAAAAAAACATAAACTTTTGAGAGTGCGCAGTACGGACTGCGTTGTTTCGAAAACTGGGGAATATCAATCGGATACTTCCCTGCAGGCTTTTTACCACGAAAAACTTCGAAGAAGGAGTTGAAGCGTTGGACGCGGCCATTTGCAGACGTCTGCATGCAGTCTGAACTACTGGCTCTCGAAATTCGTACAGGAAATAAGCAACTTTTCCGGGGAGCGTTACTTTTCTCGTTCGTTGTACTAACTTAGCTGTGATATAGCTCATTTACATAATTGGCATCTAAATTTGAAACAACACTTATACATCCTCAGCCTCGCATTCATGTGAAAAATCCCTTGTCTGGAAACATCAACACGAGGCTACGAATGTACAAAGTATCATTCAAATTTAGAAGCCATTTATGCAAAGGGTCTATTATACCACTATCACTGTAGGATAGGCCTTTTGTAACAAACGATCACATGGTACAATATCCGCCATGCTCGAGAGCAAGCTCATTATTATTCCCGCACTGGAAACAAGAGATCGATGTTACCTTAATTTTTCTAAGTGTCAAGCACATGCCGATTTTATAGTATGCACAAGCCCGGTTATTTCGTCATCTTGCAAACAAACATATTTTTTGGAATCGCTCTGCATTTCTAAAGAAACATCAAATACCATCAAGTGGTTTGAAAGAATCTTCTGTGGAAATTCTGTGAAAAATTCTGAATGCCGGCATTTAGTCCTTTTAAGACCTTGCCCAGCTGCCGGGTTTTGAGACACAGCGATAGGTTTAACGTCTAAAATCACTCAGCTGCGCCTCGTGGTTTTTAACCCGATAAAACGGGCTAGAAAGGCGAAACAATTGCCAATACTCAAAAACAAAACCAAAGCAATTATCCCTTTAATGGATAGTTGAAAATAAGCTGTGACAATCTTAAGACGGTTCCTTGACGTAACGGTGACTTAGTTGTAAAGGTTAAGAATGCCACGATTATCCGTGACCATCTTTGCTCCCAGGCTAAGAGAGGTAGAGGAGGGAGAGCCTGGAAACGATATTAGTCCATAGGCAATTGCAGAAACGTGAGAGGACTGGGAAAGAGTATGGTTGTTTTCGTTTGTTTAAACACGGAGCGATCCTATATAACGAGGCTGAGGTTCAGCCTGTCAATCACAAATCCCAATGGAAGGCCAATGCTCCCATTTGATTGGCTTATTCACTCAAGTCTAATTTTAGCGAGTTGCCACAAGATTCTGTTTTTCTGCCGGTTTTCTGCGGTTGAGAAATAAATTTGAAAACTAAAATTCGTAAAAAAAAAATACAGACTGCGAAAGTAATCTATTTTATCTATGGTAATATGGTTATTCTGCAGCCAATTATCTAAAAGAGATTCCGTAAGGTCATCGTTAGCAGCTGTTGTACTCTTGCAGCTAAAAATTAATTCCGTCGGCCGTTTACGAACGTAATCAGTTGTTTTATGTCATTCAGCCTTGAGTCTTCATTTCCTTTCTAACGTCAATATTCAGGCGAAATCTCACTTTGCCATTTTTCAAGTTCTGTTGCTTCTTCGTAGTACTTGTTGTTTCCAATTTCTTTGATCTGAATATAGAACAGTTTGAGGAATAACTCAGTGTTATTCAATTTGCATTTTGTTTGCACCATCATAACGCTCATAAACTGAATAATTTTAACTAAAGTCACGCTAAACAGCTCATTTTCACTTTTGCTGGTAATTTTCAAGCATATACTGGCAGCACAAATATCAGCACTATCGATCGCCAATGAACTATAGCTCTTCCCCACAATTAACATCGCAATTTAGTTATGAACTGCAACTTTTTACACCTGCCACGGTCGGCTTTGAAGACTGTTGTAGAGCTTGAGTTAAATTATTTTTAACATTGCAAATTTTGTTATTTCAATACTGCTCACAACAAAACATTTCCCTAAAAGCCTGTGTATGTCTCCACAAATCCATTTCCATGTGTTAATATTACAAATCTCTTCACTTTTACTAATTTAGACTAAAAGAAGCACATTTACGGTTTCTTGACTTTAAAAATTCGAGAATATTGAAAAAGCGGGTACGCGCGTAATAAACTGCAAATTTGCCAAGGACAGTTCGATACGTGCAACTTTGTTTAAGGGTAAAGTTCATTAGTAAAATCCAACTAGTGGTCTATTATCAATGCTGCGTTCTGATTGGTTGAGCTACTAGTAGGCTATTTGTTATAGCCCACTAGTAGCGAAAAGCACCGGCTTTGAAAACCAAAACAATGGCTTTAACTAGCGAAAGATGTTTTGGCTCGATATTTTTTTGACCAACTAGTTGGTTTTTACTAAAACAATTATTCCTCTCGCCCTCATGGGCTCTGAGTCAATAGCCCATTCGGGCTCGAGGAATAATTGTTAAATAGTGCGTGGGAAAATCATTGGAAACGGTTATTTGCGTTAATTTCTGTTAGAATTCCACTAAAACAATTAGATTTTTCGCTCTCGATTTCCATGAGGCGATAGTTGATTCGTCCTTCGGCCTCATCAACTATCACCTCATAGAAATCTCGAGCTCATAATCTAATTGTTAATTAGTACACGGCTGACGCCACTCTTACTCCTTTGGAAAATAAAGTTTGGTTTGAAAATTCAGCGAATGCGCTGGGGAATTATTGGATTATTTATCATAAAACAAATAACGAAGCCTCGACTGTGCTTTGTTCTGTTGTAAAGCACCTAGGAAGCGGTAGAGCACTCAAGAAGTGGGGAAAAACACTCGACTGCGTCTCATGTTTCCCCTACACTTCTTTCGTGCTATACCGCTCCCTGCGTGCTTTACAACAGAACAGAGCACAGTCGAGGCTCCTTTATTTGTTAATTACATTTAATGTGTCCCCTTATTAGTATGGGTTTCTCCCAGCTTACATAGTTTGACACAAGTTTCTATTCTATTCTATTCTGTTCTATTGGGCGTTGTTTTTTTCTCCTTCTTTTTCCGTGCTGTTAAAAAATGAACAACTCATAACATGTTTGATCTTACTTCTAACATAGTAACTTGCGACCTCTCCAGTCGCCTGGATAAGTTAACCCTAGGAGGTAACCCCATCGTGGAACAAAGAGCAGGGGGAGAGGGAGAGTTGAGAAGGCGTTGATGAAGGCCTTCATAACAAAAGCGCACGAATAGCTCTCTCATATTCACTGTGATTGATTTCCATTGCCTTCCGGTCTTTGTTCGTTCCAGGCTTTCTTCAAGTTTTTGAAAGTAAAAATCACGAACCAGAAATTAAATAGATATTCCTTGTTCGAATCGATAAATTGAAATAGGAAAATTGGCATCCGAATTTCAGTTTCCGTCCAACACTAGAAAGACTAAACACTGAAATACAAGCTGGAATAATCTTGAGGGGGATAGTGGGGTGTTTGAACACCGCAATACCGCAAAAAATTTCAGCAAATACCGCAGTAACACAAAACAGAATCGCCTAATATTGCGACACTTCACTACGAAGTCGAAACGCGATATCATAGCGAAACCACTACTCTGTTTGCAGATTTAGAGCATTAACCTTTTGAATTCTAAGCACGCATATACGCGTACTAAAATGGTCGTGTTCTTTGTACCACTTGCGACGTCATCAATGTCACCAGATATTCTAGGTACGCAGATGGTAGACCTAGGAAAGCTAGCCTGCGTAGCAAGCGTTTCCGTGGAGCAAAGAGCGAAGAAACGGGGTTTTCGGCGTTTTTTCCGCGCGAAAAATGGGGCGAGAGCAAAAATAAGAAGGAGGGGGTGGAGGAGGGGAAGGAAGGAAACGCGTTTCTTCGCTCTTTGCTCCACGGAAACGCTTGCTACGCAGGCTAGGAAAGCTTTTATCCGCACAACAGTCGGTGTTGGATATCGACGGCATTCTGACGTAGCAAATCGGTATAATAACTCGCCTAAAGTCTCCTGTGTATACCGAGAAAATACAAGTGATTCGTGAGATATTCTATGGTATACCATTCCAATTATGGCGTTCCATAACTAGTATGTATTCATTTATAGTTTTGAAGTTTTAGTTGCGTATTGCCTTTCTTCAGTGGTGTATCTTCTAATCAATCTCCTTTTGAGTGTGATGTACAAGTGGCTGCATTTGTGAATGTACAAGTGGCTGCATTTGTGAATGTTTACTGCTACTATAATCATATTTTGATCCCCTTGAAGTTTTAAATATTTCAACTAGAATCCCACGAAAGATTAAAAACGCCGTTTACCACGTGCAAATATCTGCATTAAAGTGGTTGACGAAAATCGCATCTTTCCTATCTAAGCCATATTTTATACATAATCACTATCTATGCCATTTTAAAACATCAGTATGAGAAAAAAAAAACATGCTGTTTACTACAAATATCTCTTTTAGTTCCAAGTGTTTAAATATTCAAATTAGCCAAGTAATGACGTCATACACTCAACCAAATTTTTATCAGAAATGATGAAGAAAGATATCTCAGCCAGTTTGTATCAGATATGTTTGGTTCTTTACAGTACGATTGTGCTACAAGTGCTCCACAATATCTAAATTGTTACGCTCATGTCGCAGAGTAGAATCTTACTGCAAAAAAAAAAATTGAAACAAAAAAAACAAACAAACGTTTCAGATAAAAATTGGTTGTGATATCTTTTTCAATCATATTTTATCAAAATTTGGTGACTATATGACATCATCTCTTGGCTAATTTTATTTCTTATACATATATAATAAGAATATATCTGGAACGAAAAGACTACTTGTTATTTTTGAAATGCCTTAAATAGGAAAGATGCGAATTTCATCATAGTGGCACTTAAAGAAATAATAATAATATTGGAGCAAGAAAGGGTCTTCACCAAGGAAACTAATCGTAAACATCATTTGCTTTTATCAGAATGAAAGTTCCAGTGAAAAAGAGACTCATTACACGGAGGCGGACATACAGAGAGTTCGACAAGAAGCGGAAGAGAAAGTGAAACGACGGCTAGAGAATGAACGAAGACTACGCGAAATTGAAGAAAGATTGCGCATAGAACGAGAGGAACAGGAAAAAGAGGCGAGGCGACGCGAACAATATAGACAACAGCTGGAGAGGGAAATAGCAGAAGAAGAGGCGAGAGTGAGAGAAGAAGACCAAAAACGTCTACAGCTGGAGGCAGAGCTTTGTCGACGCCGGTATGAATTGTCCAATTACACGTTTGGTAACAAAACCGGGCTTGATAATTTCCTGGGACTGCAAATTGAAGATGTAAACCAGCTTAGGATCGGGGTGTGTGGCCCAACGGGATCAGGAAAGACTTTGTTTATCGACACGTGTGAACGAACACTGAGGCAAACAGAAAAGGGAACTGCTTCAGTAGTCGGCCCAGGACTGGAAGGAACCACAACCATGCAGGACTTCCTGCCAGAGATGTTCTTCCGCTTGGTCGACACCAGTGGTTTCTTCGTCAGCCTCGATGCCCACCGGGCGACTG
This sequence comes from Platygyra sinensis, assembly GCA_019787425.1. Lineage (NCBI taxonomy): Eukaryota > Metazoa > Cnidaria > Anthozoa > Scleractinia > Merulinidae > Platygyra > Platygyra sinensis. The sequence goes on from JAHPZR010035723.1 coordinate 23,725, forward strand.
AGTTCGAGAACATCCTGACCGGAAAAATCCAGTCTGGCTATGATTTCGTTCGATGTTGGGATGACCGAGTCAGCGCTGCACAAGAGATGTATCAGAAACCAGAATTAAGTCAGAGACTGCACGGGATCATCTTTGTTGTAAAGGCTACAGATCCAAGACTGCTTGAAGGAAAATGGAAAGATAAATTTAAACCGATCCGAGATATTCTGCAAGAAACTGGTGAGGTTTCTATTATAATTTATTATATAGACACGAGTGTTTTACTGGAAAATGCACCACTCGTAAAATTCAAAGGAAACTACATCCGGGACTCTATATTCTCACACGTAAAGATATCGATGATTTCACTGATATCAAGTTTGTCTCTTAAACAAGTTGTACTTAATTTCGATAGTGTATGATCAAAACATCTTCGGGTCTTCCTCGAAAGTATTCGGCAATCTTCGGAAATTTTCGGAAAATGTTCGGGATAGTTCATCTGGCCTTTGGACCAATTTTGGAAAATCTTCAGAAATCTTCGGAAAATCGTCATAAACGCCGTTATCAGTGTGTCTATAATAAAAAGAGCATTACACGTTAGCTCGAAGAAATGAATTTTATGTTCTCGTGGCACTATTGTTCTTGCCATTCGAACTTAAAATTGATATCTTCTCGCCACCTTGCAAATAGAGGATATTACACGGTGGTGAGAAGATATGAATTTTATGAGTAACTTCAGGTTAAAGTGGTTCTATGATCAAATTTTTACCCCTTTACATTTTAGGTGTATCACATAGAATTCCACGAAAGAATCAAAACGCCGTTCACCGTTTACAGATATCTACATTAGTTCCGGAGATATTTAAGTTTGAAAAATGTGCAAAATATGCAAATGACATGATTGATGACGTCATACACTTAACCCAATATTATCTCAAGTACATAAATAGAGCTATCTTGGCCAATTTGCAACACAGATCATTGAAACTTGGCAGGCTAATAGTTCTATAGGAAACACACCCCTGGCTATAAAAATTATGTTCCCATGGCAACTCACTCTGTCCCAGTCCCCACCCACTTGATTTCAATATGTCAGTGATTTTTAGCTCCAAAAACGCTAAACAGGGCCACAAACTGGAGCTAACATATTGATATGCCTGCTGGATCATTCATACGAGGCACCATTTGCAAACAGAACGCTGAAGGAGGCCAGAAATGCCTTTAATATTGGGGAGGTCTGGAACCCAGTGTGTTGCCATGGTAACAAAACTTTTAAGCTCATATTTTGTTTCACTTTAGTAGAACCTTACTGCAAAGAATCAAACATTTCTGTTACAAATTCCCTGGGATATCGTTTTTCATCATATTTGATCAAAATTTGGTTGAGTATATGACGTCATCACTTGGCTAATTTGCATATTTTAAAAACTTGAATATTTCTGGAACGAAAAGAGATATTTGAAAAAAGTAAACGGCATTTTTCTTCTCATACAGACTACTTGTTTATGTTTTAAAATGGCTTCAATAGGAAACATGCGATTTTCGTCATAGTACCACTTATTTGAAAACTTATTTTAATAAACGGTTCTGACCAGCTGGCGATAAACCACTGCGTTTACGATATCTTAAATGTCTTGAATTCGAAATCCTGGAAAAAAGTTTTGGTCTAAGAGCGACTGCAGTCATTTTTAAAATTCCCCATGCTTTTAAATATCCTGGCCTTCGAGGAAGATCAGCATGTTCACTTGTCGAGAAGTGGCAACATTAATTACCAAGCCCAGAAATTATGTTGTTTATATTCACTGCCTAGTGCGGTGATTGTAGCAACATGAGCTTAGCTTTTCGACCAATCAGAATGTCCAATCCAATTCTTATGTTATCTTCTGGAAATTACGCTAGCAATAAATGTTATTAACGTGATGGATTTTTTTTCACTGCAATTGACCAAGGGCTGGAAGAGAATACTTCAGGACGATGTTTTTTCAACATGAGATTTAAGTGCAATGAAAAACTCAAATTGTAGTTTTTTAGCTGGTCTGAGGTCATGATGATGTTCAATTTTCGGGCTCTGAAAATGGAGTTAAATATAAAGAGTTTAAAAAATGGAGTTAGATATAAACGGGCTCGATTTTCGTCCAAGGGAAACAAAAATCAATTCGGAACAACGGAGAGTTCGAAATAACCGAATTCGAAATAACTAAAAAGAAATGACCAAACAGAAAAGGTCATATCCAAGAAAAATGGGTGTGAGTTCAAAATAACGTGGAATTCGAAATAACGCAAAAATACGCGAGTTTGAATTTGCAGGTTCAAACTGCATGTACCGTAAATCTGCGAATTATGTCACGAAAACTAAACATCTTTTGTTGTCTCAGTACTATTCCTCACTCTGTAGTATTATGATATTAGAATAGGGAATAGGTGCTCTTATTAGAATAGGGTCGCTTGTTTATATAAAACACATTCGAAGGGGGCGCTTATTATAAAGGGGCGCTAAATCGAATCATTACAGTAGTCTTATTATTCTTTAATACGCTAAAGAACAGTGTAAAGTCGACCCTTTTCAACTGATTTTGATATACGATAATACGATTTTGAAAGTGACTATCTTTACTAATGTCTTCGGCACCAAAAATGGTTTATGGGTTTAGGACAGGAAAGCAGCATGAGGACAGAGCATGAAGATGATTTTGGTAGTGGAAGGGTAAGGATAAGGGTAAGGAAGAGAAAGGCCGTCTTCTTTCTTCGACGTGACACGGTTAACGTTTTACTCTCTTTAACGTTTCCTAAAGGAATTGCACCCATCACTGTTGTCACATACCGTGACAGACTGAAGAATGACGAAGACTATGAAGACACCCTTAACGAGGTATTAGCCGCCACCGGAAGTTATCTCAGGCACACATTCTTCATATCGAACTACACCGGAGATAACGAGGAACGTAACCCGGAAATCCAAAAAATGGCATTCGACATCCTGGACTGTGCGCTGATGAACGCTGAACGAGCCGTGAAGATCATGAAACAAAAGAGAAGTACAAACAAAAAGGTGAAAGGATGAAAGCCTTGGAGGGAGTAACCGTCAGAGGACAAGTGGCTCCTGACTCTGCAGACGGTAATTTTAGTGTGTGTTTTTTCCTTAATAATTGTAGAAAACAACGGCTGTGTACCCCTACTTCTTATATTATCACGATCACGAATATGACTTCGAAAGGTTAACGTTAAAAACTCATACAAGTGATTTCACTGCTGGGGTCTTTAACAAAAGACCAGTCTATACATTTTGTTAAAAATGCTTTATCATTGTACTTAAGCCTTAAATTGGGGGTTAGAATGGGTTAAGCGGGCAGGTTGTCACGCCAAATTGAACTTGTGAGACAATCACAGATAGCGCTGGGTGCAATTGATAGCTCTGGCACGGTAATCCCTCTTCCAGTTTGTATCTACCTTGGTAGTATTCTAGGGTTTTTCCCCTTAGCAGATGGTATGTTTCAAGGTTGTATTTTCATTCAAGGTCAGAAAATTACTTACACTCACTTTTTGCCACGACAGCTTTTAAATTTTACTCTGGTGTTTTACGATGATTTTCGTTCATTTTAAATTCAATAATACGTTGAACAAACGTAACAATTTAGCTCTCCTTGCCAACTTTGTAACTTGATGCTTTTGTTTTCCTCGTGAAGGTATGCA
>JAHPZR010035728.1:0-7500 GCA_019787425.1 Platygyra sinensis
ATGCATGTAGAGTGCATGTGCCATCAATATTGGTGATCTCTCTCAGGAGCTGCATCCATGATGAATTAAGGTTACGGTATTCCTTCAGGGGTGTCTCGCGTACAAGCGGAGCCCGCCCGGTTTAAACTGTAGATATCTAAACCACTAAATCAAATTAGAGCTCATAGGACTGGCTATTAGATTATACCAAACATTTTGAAAAAAATTAATTGTCGAATTTGTCACGACTTCTAAATGTGAGCGCCAGAATCACTTTTTGAACGTTACATGTCAAAGAGCATTTTGTTTTTGGCTTATTTAATGTGTTCCTCCGTTTCCGGGGCCAAAGCGCTTAAAAGCAGTGTCTGCGATTTGTCATATTCAATTTCAGTGAAAAGTTACAGAACATTTTTTAAATAGGATTAAAAAATTATGGAGTTATCGTACAAAAATCGCTCTTGAAAAAAGTTTTTAGAAATAACAAATTTGCAGGCACGTTTTTATTTTTTATATGTTAAACTGAGCTACTGCCCAAATTTGAGAGCAATCGAACAAAACCCCTTTGAGTTGTAGCTCTTTAAAGTGTCCCCTTCTCGTGAAAAAACTTGTTTGAGAAAACAGCGCTGAAAAAAATTTGCTTGCTTCGCAAACAAACACAGTCAACTGGGTTCTCAGATAACTGAGCCAATCAGCGCTTGGAAAGTTTACTTCCGTTTGCCTCCTGGTGAAACTTAGGCCCGTTTCAAACGCTGTGCTTAAGTCGTGCCGAACTAAATTCATTATTTAAGTTCGACTTTGGCACGGCTGTGGCACGACGTTTGAAACCATTTAAGAATTAAGTTCGACTCCGCCGTGTAGCACGGCAAGCTCTGCCGTGCTACCCGACTTTGGCAAGGCATGGTTTCAAACGGCTATTGCCGTGCCGAACTAAATGAGTAAATAACTAAAATGATCATTTTGGATTTATCCGTTAGACCGCTGGTTTGTAATATCGTCTCTTTTGTAAACGCCCAGTGAGTGAATTAAGCTCGACCATGGCTCGACGTCTGAAACCAAGTCGTGCCAATGTCGTGCTACAGTCGAGCCAAATTGAATTTAGTTCGGGACGACTTTAGCACGGTGTTTGAAACGCGGGCCTTACGCGCGTAATCTTCAATCAACCCTAGTGTTTCGCATTGAGCTCAAAGCGGAGAGAATTTTTTGGCTGCTCGTTTTTTTTTTTCTTGAAGCTTTTGGAGCAAAATGGGGAAGGCAAGAAAGGGAACGACCACTAGAAAGCAAACTAAAGCGGCAAGGCGGGAAAAAACAAGTTAGTAAAAGAAAACGCGGCAGTTTCAAAAGAACCGATAAACTTTAGAGAGACAATGATTATGGCGATTTCAGAAATAGGGCATGTTTCACTTGCTCCCTTGATAATAATAGTGATATTCTGATGTTGATAGAAATAATTTTTGATTGATAAGAAAGCCTTTCAAGTCCAATATCACAGTCGTATTTGTAGGATGAACAAACATTCATGCAGCAATCAATCCATTCCTACATGCGAAATGGAAAGAACTCTTTCGTTTATTTATGACAAATTCGACGGAAACTCTTCAGCTGATATGTTGGAGAAAAACACGTCGGATTGGATAAGAAGAGGGAAGCCAGCCAGAAAGAACATGTACTATCATTAAGGTGATTCCTCAGTATTGCATTGCGCATCCCTACTGCGCACGATTTTTGCGTCATTAGCGCGCGCAAATGAGCGCGTGCACCGTGAGCTAAACGTAAGAAATTTCCCACAAGCAAGGCTTGCCAGCGAAATAAAAGCTCATTTTTTCTTAAACGAGCATGGTGACCTATACTTTTTATTACATAATAGTAGTGCCCATGTTATTCTCTGTAGTTCTACAAGAATTTTAAAAAAATTTATCGGAAGGAAAAAAAGATATAGCTGAAACCGTGCACAAAACCGTTACTCTAGGATGTAAATTATGACCACGAAAACATCGACTCGACGAACGCATTTCGTCTACCTCGTTTTAAATGGGCCGATGTTTTCCACAAATTTTATATGACATTGTTCCATTTGTTCCATACTTTCTTCCTGTCAAGTTTTCTTCCCAGTATTGCTTCGATAACCTGTCCTTTCAGCTACCGCAAAATGTAACGTGGATCGATGAATAACGCGCGAGATTAGCACAAGTACAGGCATAAATGGGGCAAGATTGGCTCATCATATCTCTTTTGCGAGAATGGTGACCTATCTTTTTTATTTTATTTTTCAAAACAGTGCTTTGTAGGGAACATTCGGAGAAAGTTTAAAAAAAATTCATCGGTAAATTTTATTTCTGAGGAATCACCTTAAAGCGCCTTTCCAAACTCTCGACTCAATCTTTTACAGGCTTGATCTCATTGCGTGATTTCATACCGCGCGGGGACCTGGCACTACCGGATTTTTGCGGACTTTTCCTCAAAGCGGCGTGAGATGGCAAGACTGCTCGTGCAGGTTGGCGCTGGTCTTGTGCTAGTAAATACTGCAAAAGCTCGTGAAAAACTCCGAATGTAGAGTACTACACTTTAACCAAAGTGGGTTCTGCACCAAAGACGATACAGGATGCTTATTTAGAAGTGCTAGGAAAGCGGAAAGAGGATGTAAATTTTAAGAAGCAGCTCAAAACACTGGTCCTGTGGCAAAAGACTGAACTTAGATGACTTCCCAAGCATCAAGTTTACTGAGTCAGGAAGCCAAGTGTCTCCAAAAGTCAAGCAAAAGCACTGGCATTGTGCTGCTGCGCTCTGCACCAATTCCTGGCGCACTAAAAACAAGAACTTGAAGTATTACAGACTAAAAGAAATCGCAGACTGTCCCGAGAAACGGCGTGAGTATAACAAAATTCTGAAAAACAAAGGAATTAACTTCAAACGGGATTTCATTTGCTCTGCTCACTGGAGCAAAGGGGAACGCAAGAACTTAAATGATCTTCCAGATTTGCCATGTGCACCTGAGTTTGCTGAGCGAAAGGTAACAAATAAAACAACCCCAGTCAGCAAAATAAAGTGTACAAAACGATGTATACAACGTAAGTCAGAAGGCAGCAATGTGAAGAAAAGGAGGGTTCTCTCCTATAGCAGCTGTAATGAGCCTTCTAACACTGAAATCTTACAAAAGGAAATTGATGATCATAAAGAAAAGCTGAGAACAAAAACAATTGAAGTAAATCAATTAAGTGATCTTGTCAATAACTTACAATTACAAAATGAAACATATCAGTCTCAGCTGAAACAGTTTGTGTACACGAGTGAGAAGACAAATTTTTCCTACAAATGCTTAAAAAAGAATCCAAAACAGTTTTTCTACATGTTGAAGATTTTGATTGCCTGTTTGCTTGTGTTGAGCCCTACCTACCTGCTATAATGTACCCTGATTGTAAAACTCACCAACAGAGAAAGCTGACAAAAAGAACTGAGTTTATGTGCTTTATGACAGTATGCAGACATACACTTCACCTTGGTATTGTTGGATACATGACAGGCACCAGTGTTTCAACTCAATCCAGAATCTTTACAGCATGGGCAGTTTTTCTATCAACTCTGTTTGATCAGTTAGACCTAAGTCCTTGCCCTGGAGAGGTGCTTTCTCTTTTACCTCTGGATTTTTATGCATCTGGTTTCCAGGACACAGTGTTGCTAGGAGACTGCACAGAGAACTGGATTGCTTCACCAGAAAACTTTGACATCAGCAATGCAACATTTAGTACATACAAGAACCATGACACTGGTAAAACAGGAATTTGGATAACACCCTTTGGCAGTCTTGTAATGTGTACTGATACGTATGCAGGGTCGGTCACTGATAATGACTTAACTGCTGACTGTGGAGTGCTGGATATGATACAAGACAAAGGTGCTACAGTGCTTACAGATAAAGGTTTTGGTATCGAAGACTTATGTCATGCCAAAGGCTTGTGCCACAATCGCCCTCCAATGAAATTTGATGCACAGTACGAAGAGACTGATATAGCAAAGAACTTTGATGTGGCCACTCTACGAATATACAATGAAAATTACATTGGACGCATGCGAGATTGGTCAATTTTGAATGCTTGCTGGCCCAAAAATAGAATTGACCTTCTAGGATGTGTATACAAAGTGCTGGCTAATGTTGTAAACCTGTTGTTTCACCCCATCTGTGCAAAAGATGCAACGAAATCGAAGTCAAGGGAAGTGTCCCATGATGCAACTGTACCACTTTCATTTTTCGTATAAGTCCATTAGGCAAATTTTCATTGGCTGTAAACAGTGATGAACTTGATACAACCTGTCCAGCTTCTTATTTACCCCAGAGAGCTAAAATTTTCACTGTGTTTTTGTTTTTAATTGGGCAATTTTAAAAAAATGTCTGTCTTTACCCTTCATATGGAAACCTGTTTTATTTAATCTTACCTAAAATCAGAAAATCCTTGACCTTAAAAAAACACCCTACACTTCAGAAGATAAGATAAGATAAGATAAGAACTTTATTACCGTGTCAAAATATCTAGCGTACAATGTGCGCTAATTGGGGACACCTAAGTTACCTAGTGCTAAAATTAATTTAAAAACTACAAGATATGAAATTTATATGTGTGTATGTATGTATGTGTATTTACATGTTTAAAATGATTGGTTAATTATTGCATAAAAAACAGTCTTTACATTCAATGTCCAGTAGGCTGTCCAGTAGAATTTTTGTAATCAATCCAAACTGTGCAGGCTGTTCAGAAATTTCCTTAAATTGCTGTACAGGTATTATATTTGTAACAATGTTTACAGCTATGCACCAGTCTTCCTTGGACCTGAAATTTACACTTTTCCTGGCAAAGGTCTGCTAAGGGTCAGCCATCATAGGAAAAGTACACTAGTTGTGATTTTAAAAACTTACAGGCTTACTTAGCTTTGCTTGTGAGTTAACCCAGGATCGAAAATGTCGTATATTTTCAAAATTAGGCACTGTGCCTTCAAGCTTCTTTCCCAGTTGCACAAGGCTTTGATGTTCAAAGTATGCCCAGGGGACTGACAAGGGCTTGTTTTCATAAATATGTACTAACAACTCAAGCGTGATTTCAGTGAAAACATGATTTTTAGAAACTGGGAAATAAGCTGCGGCTTTGTTTTCTGGAACATAGGACATCAAGTAATTTAATGATGTTTCCGTGCATTCCATTTGCAAGTGGCACTGGACTAAATGACTCCCTGTGACTGAAATAAAGAGAAAGTACGTATTAAAATGTTAACTTCATTGTATGTGGTAATCATTTAGGGCACCACTTGACTCATTAGTTTTTGGACCTTGCATTGGCACTTTCGTGAAGGTGGGTGTTCATAGACTTAAAAGAGGAAAATAATGAATACTAACTTGTGTTAGTGGAGTTTGAGCAGCTTTTAGTTTTGCTTCAGTCTCTTCTTGATTTAAGTTAGCTAGCTGACATTTATTTGGCAGGGAGCGAGTCTTAATTTCAACTAAGAATTCCAATTCTCCAGAGCTTACACCATCCGGGTTTGCACCAAGCCTTTTATCCCTGGGGTGTTTGAAGTATCCACACTCACTGATGTTGAAGCCAGAGTCTTCAGAAAACTTAGCAAGAGCATTGCTTTCTTCTTGCTTGCCTCTGATAAAGTTTGGCAATTTAGATCTTCTGGGATTCAAAATACTTTCGTCAATATTATTCCTTAGTGCAAACCAAGCACTGTCAAATTCTTTTATCCCACAGAGTCCAAGTAAAGCCGGAACTTTGCTGGCAGTGATTATTCCAACTCTTAGAGCCCTCCAGTCATTAGTACACTGATGAACAGGGACATAGTTACTTCTAAGCAGGAGGCTCGGTTGCTGTTTGGTTACACTTTGATCAACCTTTGTTGAGACATTGTTTGATTCAGGTGCGTCACATTTTGGTCTCCAAACAGCCTCTGTACTCTCTCCGAACCTTGGTTTCAACACATCTTTATTATATTCATTACCAGCTTGTTTTTTTTTCAAATTCAGCCTTGTATCTTAGATGCAGAAACAAGCCAGACTTTTTTTATGCTGAGACAAGACTGAGAAAAAATGACTTTCAACGCTAGGTTTTATCGTATCAAGTTTGGCCTTCACCTTCCCTTCCATTTCCAAAACGTCTCTCTCATACCAGTCACTGAAGTCACTGGTACCATCACTTGGCTTCAGAACCTTTTTCGTCGCCCTGACTTTCTTAATATCTCTTCTTGCTCCACGTAAATTTCTCAAGTATTCTAATTTGTTTTGTGTCGCTGTTCTTTTGGTCACTGAAGTTCCCTTCTTATGCCACTTCTGAAGCTTCTCAGTGCATGACATGTTGAGATAGAGTTTCTTGTTGTCACGATAGTAATTAAGTTCAATTAGCAAGGCTATCACATGGCAACACAGTCCACTTTTCCCAACTGCACATCCACAGTATGCTTTTACAGGTGTATTGTCAGCAAAAAGGATAGTTGCAGGTCTAGAAACACTTCCTGTATATGATTTCAGAATACTAGCTTTCACATAAATAACGCCAGAATGTTCACTAGCTTCAGTAGCTTTCACTGACATTATTCTTCTCGAAGAGAATAATCGGTAAGCCTTTCTGTACTGTCCTTTTCCACCAGCATACTTAGCTTTTTGATACTCTTTAATGGTGCTCTCAGTCACGATTGGTGCGGCTACATCTGTGTTCTTGCCAATGACCTTCCACCTTGCAGATGGAGGAGGAATCGAAGAAGGATCGAGTGCAGTTGAAAACTTATAATCTTCTTGGATTCGGGCGACTTTTTTATCGAATAACTGTTTACACTTGCCGAGTGGCTCTAATCTTTGAACAAGCTCTTTCTTCTCGCCGGATACTTTTAGTTTGAGGAAATTGCAGAAAGATTTCAGCTTTTCTTTGCTTAGCTTCGGCAGATTCTCTGAGTTAATATCGGCAAATATTTCTTCGTAAGGGGCATGCTTTGATTCGTGTTTTTCCGGACAGTCCGCCGTCTTTAACTCTGAATTTTTAAAAAGTCCGCAAAAATCCGGTAGTGCCAGGTCACCGCGCGGTATGAAATTACGCAATAGCCGTAGCTTCAACTTTTCGCCAACTTTCTCGTGTTCGCTCATTTCTGTATTTTCTGTTTTGGTTCGCTTCTTCGAACTGGTTCATGGACATTTCCATGGTCTAGGTTTATTCATACCTAAAAGAATTCAACCAAGGAAGATGCTTGCATGGTGGCTGATCAACTGAGTAGCCAGTTCTTCAGGTCATATATCAAACACGAGAGACAGTGTTTCATCGCGATATCCAAACACCGAGAAGAGAGTTGAAAACACGACGGGCAGCGGAGTATTTTTGACGAAATCGGAGGTTTTTGGATAGCCGATGAGACACTGTCTCGAGTGTTATATCTATATATCTTCTCAATCGAAACAAAAACTAAGGCCCGGTTTAAACGTCGCATTTTACATGCGCCGAATCGAATACTCATTTTAGTCGACTCGATTAAAAGAAGTTTGGGATTTGATTT
>JAHPZR010035728.1:15000-18353 GCA_019787425.1 Platygyra sinensis
AGAAGTAAAATCGTCAAAATCTACGTTAATTAAGACCGGGTGTCCAAACCTCCTTCACGGTTGTGATTTTCTTTGTTTTAACTGGATGAATTATCAATGAGTTTGAGAAATCTGTGTAATCCCGCGAAAGTCGTCTCGGTTGATTGCATAACATCATAGGACTGTCAATAAAGAGGTAAACTTTTACTTCCGGCGTAAACGTGAAACCGCGATTTCCCCGCCAATATATATTTAGACTTTTTCGATATTTTTTGAAAAAAAATTAAAGCTCACACTTCGACCAATATTTTAACCCCAAAATCCAGATTTGACCAGAACGCATTTGTTTATAGAACTTTTCACACATTGATATCTCTGTCATATAATACTGAGTAATCTCTGTGTTGTACACTCACTAAGATATATTGTTTATAATAAACATCAGTACCTATAAGCAATCATAAGGACCTTAAATTTATATTCCTTTTGAAATGTCTCACCTGTTCCCATGATTGCTTTGAAAATCTTTGAAGTTTAAATCCAGGCTGCCCATGTGTACACTGTTCCTATTGTGACTTACAGGGACAGCAAGGCTGTGCTTTATGAAAAAATGCCACGGTGCACTTCGGGCACCCAACCTTGTAGGCTAGGGTGCCCATAAGTCAAGCTCGGTAGTTCGAGCAGAAAAAAATCAAACATTAATTAGTACTTAATCAATTAATTATAATTATATATATATATATATATATATATATATATTTTTTTATATAATAACATTATTGATTAATATACGATAACCGTTTGATCCTGAAATAAATATGTCTTACATTGTTTCTAGGGCATTTATCTTCTTTACAGATGCCAAAGACAAAAGGTTCATTCTTTTCCAAAACAAAACAAATGTTACTATTCTCTCACGGACGAGCCATCCCGTGTCAGGTTTTCCCGCGGTTTTTCACTTCATGGAGGGATCGCTTTTCGGCGACCCGGAAAATACTTTGCACGACGTCTGCTCTCAGAGGTGGAAATCGTCGCTTACTAGAAATGAAACCTATAAATGAAACAAAGTTATATACTTAGAACCAGGAGCTTAACGGGTTTGGAAATTTACTCCGCAGAAGACCATGTCAAAACAAATCGATTGTTACTTATGCTAGACCAAACACATAAAAAACTAGTCTTACTCTCGGTAGCCTCGTACAAGCATTCAGTTAGTTGGGGGAGAAAAATATTTTGCACTGCGCCCCAACTGACTGAACACCTGGCAGAGCAGGGCTAGATGCTCGGAAAGAATTTTAACGTCAAGAAGTCTCTGTGGGAACTTTAGTATTATATCCTATCTTTTGATAGAAGTTCAATGTACGATATTTGGATTAGAGTGGCGACACGGTGCTGCAGCCAGAGGCGCAAAAGAAAAAAAAAGATGGTAGTTAAATAAAACAGTGCTAACAACAACTTATTTGAAGTAATTATATTGTATCTAAGATCAGAATGAAGGCAGTGGAGAAGGCAGGTCTGATATTGGGAATTCTTATAAGTTTGTTAGTACTCAATTCTTATACAACATTTGAGTCATTTTGCCAACAAGGTAATTCTGCTCATTTGAATCCATATATAACACTGTTGTTGTCTTTGTTGTTGTTGGCGTTCGCCGTCCCTCTCGGAGACGATGAAACTCTGCTTCCTGATTTAGTTGGTGGTTGAGTTGCAGCATTTGCTGTGGCTGTACAGACCAGTTCTAGGACAGCAGACTCCATTGGAGTTGTCGCAGGTCAAAGTTGCGCCTGGCTCTGTGGACGGAGAATGTGCCCTCTGCTGTTTGTATTCTATCCTCGCTTCCCATTGATTGTCTTATAACTCCTTACGGTCCCGCTCCATTCACTAAGAGCTTCAACCACTACCTCTCAGCCTGCTGGATCGATGTTCCTTTCCCTCAAGTCTCGTTTGCACAGGTCCTTGTATCGTTGGACAGGCCATCGTGCAGGTCTGTTACCACAGTAAGCGGAGAGTTGGGTGCTCTGACAGAGGTTCAGCCAGTAGTCGTTGGCTCATCGTCAGAGAATTCTCACTTTCAACTAATCCTAATTCCACCTTTCTCTTTTGCTGAGGCGGAGGTGTCCATGGCGGAGTTGTAGATGGCGCCAGAGACGTAATTCCGCCTCCCTCTTCAGCGCTACCGGCGGGGCAGTTCTTTGAGGGGATCCTCGTTGGAGTTGACGATGGGCACACACAGGTCTGTTTAGGCGGTGTTGGTGCGAGGCTAACCCTTCTTCTTTAAGCGATGAAATCGGTTTGGCTGAAGACGCTCTTTGCAGCCAACCATGGAGTGGTCGGTGGCTCTGTCGGGTTAAGGTAGTTTAACAAGCGCCTTATTCGGATGTTGTCTAGTGTCCAGATTGTGCCAGTGGCGGCATCTAAAGTTTCGCCAGGAAGATTGGTGGTGAGGCTTGGTGGAGAAGAACCGGCCAGTTGTTTATGCAGATCTAGAGGTGGTACGGTAGATAGGAGCAGCTCCAACGGTTCCCGTTCAACTTACCAATGCCGAAGCGTCCAACGGAACTGGGCCAGGAGTGGTGGTCAAAATCCACTCCGGGGTTTTAAGTCGCAAACTAACTTTCCCCAGTTCACTTTTTAACTGCTGGCAAGTCCTTTTTATTGATATAAACCTATTTATCCAGGTATTATTCAGGACTAAACCGTCTAGACTAGCTCAGTTCTTTTGCGGGTCAAATCGATGTAAGAAAATGCTCTCTGGTTAAAATAATTTAACATTTGATGGCCAGTCTGCAATCGTGCAATCATTACCTGTCAAACATTGCACACTGGCAATCGAAAGCTCGTAATTTTGACCTATTCTAACCAGCGAACGATCTTTATATTTCCTCAAAGGAAATTTACAGAGAGGTAATAAACCGTTTCTTTGCCTTTGCAGGGGTTGCTATTTTCCTGACACCGCTGTTTCAAATAATCAGGGATCCAATTCCTGTCAGCTGGGCTGGATATATTTTCTGTCACCTGTTTGGGAATCTTTTCTTTGTATTTCTTCTTACCGAAGCTTCCATCTTGACTGTCACGCTGTTAGCAATAGAACGATGGTTTTCACTTATAAGACCATTTAGGTACAAAGTTTTCTTTGCTAAGAAAAAGGTGTTAATATATGTGATCTGCATTTTCGTTTTAAGTGCTGTTTTGCAAATTTATAAATTTTTTGCAAGTCAAATTTGAACATAACAGATGTGTTTTTTTGTATTGACGCCCGGGCGAAGAGTTTCTGTGTTTAGTTACATCATTGGGACTTTTGTGCTTCCGTCATTGATTACCTGGGCTTCGTTTATCCATATTTGGTATCGAATTAATTCGTCTCCGTCATTAAT
>JAHPZR010035731.1:0-21905 GCA_019787425.1 Platygyra sinensis
GTGTGAATAGAAGGGTAAAGGGGGGTCTGGATTAAGCGAGCTGTGAGAAATAAATAAGAACAAATGCCATTTCCTTGTTACGATTTGGCTCTCGCTGATACAGATGTGATTGAACACGCTATTCGTCTTGATAAAAAAACGCATACATTTGAAAATCTATTTAGTGGAAACATGAAACTTTGCATGTCAGTGTAGACAATACGCGAAATCGCATCAATAAAACGAACCCAACGCCATAAGGGACAACGCAATCAGTTTAACAGATAAATTCCATGTTGCCGTGCGTCTGTTAAGTAATATACTAATTACAGATGACGTCAAAATGTGGCAAGAACAAAACACTGGCTCACGAGGCCATGGCCGACTGTGTCACTGATGTTCTTACCACATTTTTACGTTTTCTGTGACTTATTACTAAACAGACACACGACAACATAGGTCGGCCCTTTTCAATACCCTAAGTAAATTTTCAATTAGCCAACCAACCTTGTCCATTGCCCTGATATGCTCTGACATCAGGGATTATCAATTCACTTAGCTGATATGGCTTACGTTTGGTCAAGTTTGACGAATAGTGGATACCTTGTTTTAGTATATACTAAAACAGTGGATAGCGTTGAAGGCGCGCGCTGATGGCTAGTCAAACTCCGAATATCCTTTGCTATTTACCTCCGTATATTATTATTTACGTCTCACTGTTTTAGTATATACTAAAACAGCTATTCACCTCAGTGTCGGTGGCTAGCGGTGGATATTTACCTCGCCGCTGCGCGGCTCGGTAAATATCCATCGCTAGCAACCTCCACTTCGGTAAATAGTTGTTAAATATCTTTGGTACACTTCGGAGGTATTTTTTGACTTGTGGATCGCCCTCCTTTACATACATGTAGGCAGTCAGGGACCTTACAAATGATATCATAACATACAGATGCTCCTTTTTATTGACAGACAGCTTACGAGCAAGTAAAAGAGGCAAAGGAAGCTGCGACAGACGTGTTCAAAGAGCTAATAAAAATCATGATTGATTTCGCTCCAAAGATGGGAAAAGATTATTCTGAAGCAAGAAAGGTAAGACAAGAAAGGTCAACATAGCTCAATGGAATCATTCAATATGGGAATTGCATCCTCATCTTTATTATTCTTTAATAGGTGAATAAGTCTGCAACAACTTAGGTTTCTTTCGTTTTGCCCATACGAAGATTTTAGGTTGATAAGAAACTTTAGAGGAAACTATGAAAAAAGTAAAGAAAAAAAGTTTATCGCAAAATTTAAGACACGAGATTTATGACTCCTTTTGTCATCATTAACCTCAGGTTACATCATTATCCGTGTTCCAGCACTCTCTTTGTCAGACGCATACAACAGAGAGAAGACATCGTAAATAGACCTGTGTACAGTAATGTGCTAACAACTTAGTCTCTGGAAATTTCTGGTGGCAAATGAAACAGCATTTTCCAGAATTTCCAGAAAAGAGACTCTTGTGAGGAATTCCTTTTATTTATTAATTTTTTTACACAATAATTAATTAATTCTTGTGAGGAATTCCTACTGCCTTTGAAAAAAAATCATTACCATGAATGTCTGCGTGTTTTAATTTATTTTATTTACTTCCTAGAGCGTCCGTAACATTTGGCTAGGTCATGGTCTTTCACATTTTATTTCGAACATTTGGCAGCAAAGATTGGATTTCCCGACATTTTCCCAACTCCAATTCAAAATTAAAGTTCAGAAGCCGCGTAAGGTCTGTTTGGTTTTTGTTCTGTTCAGTACTCTGAAAATGCGGCTTTTAAATCTGCAAAAACGAATCTGAGACTACCCGTTTCTTTTTGAAGATCAAGATTTGAATTTTTTTCTTGAAATGAAGTTTTTTTCAACGCTTTTGTTATGACAAAAAGCGGAAAAAATCTCAAGGGAGATTTTATCTTTACTATTTTCACGAAATCGAGTTGCCTCGAAATCATTAGGTATTCTAAAGGAACGCAAATTTTGCAGTTACTGCAACCTATATTCAATAAAGCCGCTCATCACAAAGATATTGGAAAACTAGAAGACTAGAGACCGAACAAGTAGGTTTTAGACTCAGGACTGCGGTAAACTGCGGTAATGTAAAGCAGTAAGCGAGTGTAGAGCGTTCTAGATTGTGAAGTTTCTAGGTAAATGCAAGTCAATTGTTGGCAAAGAGAATAGTCTTTACATGTATAAATAAAATTTAACAAGTAAGTAAATTTGCGTTGGTTTAATTGCGGTTCTTAGGGTTACCGCTACAGAAAAATTTAACTGCGAACAATAATGGAAATATGGTGTCTCGGGTCTACGGGCTGATTGTTGCCCTTGGAAATGTTTTGTGCTACGCCGGTACGAGCTTCGTGCTGATGAGCACGATTACACAACTGCAAGTTTCAAATGAAAATTTAATTAAAACTGTGCTCGGATGATTGTGTTCGGCCCTCATAGAGACTTCAACCTTGTAATCTGATGTTAATAGGTGATTTGCATGAAGGCGTGATTTGACTACAAATACCAGAAACCTTCACTTTGTCTGTTTCTTATGCTAATTAGGGCAACTGTTATTTAAAACCCACTAGAAATTCAAAATTTAAATATCAAAGAAAGAACCAAAGGAATTCTGCTAGTTGTAGTCAACTGACGACAACGTGCAAATCTGCCACTATAAATTAAGTATCGATCTGTATTTTGCGAACTGCAATTAATTGTGGATATTTTGCCATCGGTCGCGCACGAGTCACATAGCTACAAATGGTTCTTCTGTTTCGGCTTTTCCTTCTATTAATAACAACTACCTCTTCCTCGATTACTTGTTCTGAGAGCCCTCCTTCAATAAGTGTGCTATTATTTCACTATTTTCTTTAATTTAAATCAACCAGGAGCAATTCCAGAGTTACACATTTCAATTAACCGCCAATACATGGAGTGATGGAACAGAGTGCCCAAAGGATGTTATTGAAGGAATGATCCTTTCCTTGAAAGAAGCCGCGCGCACTTGTAACCCGGATTACTTTGTGGAAGTATGTGTTCAGTGAGATTTATAAAAACGCAGTAGAATTAGTGAAATATTATTCATTCTTATCTTTCACTGATTTAATTTTAATTTTTCTAGAGTGTTTCAAAGATAGCCCTGTGGAAGTGGGGAAAGTGGTGTGCTGAGGATACGTCCTGCATTTTCACACCAGCTTCGCATTTGATGAAAGATCTTGACAAGTACATCAAGGCTTGCATCCGTCTTACTTGGCGAATGGTCACTCAGGTGCCACCTATGAAGCTCGAATTCCACTCCTCCAGATTCAGCAAAGGGATTCACAAGAAAATAGGATATCACAGTAGTGTGAAGAGACGCACAACGAACAAGGAGCCTGCCCACCAGGAGCAAGGTGATGAAATTGCGTGCTACTTGTGGCCTGGCCTTCAAGATGGTGAAGGGAAACTGATTCGGGCTGGAGAGGTCGTTTGTAGGTTTAATGAACCGTGAGAAAAACGTATAAATAAACTTTTGAAGCAGCGTTCAGAATTCTGAAGTAGAACGGGGGAGAGGAGGAGGGAGAGCGAGAACGGGACTAGAGCGGTGGAGCGTGCCAGAGAGGAGGAATGCCTGCCATGAAAATCCCATTGGCTACTACTCACTGAGCTGAGTATTTTGTTTAAAATTGTTAATTGCACAATCTCGTCAAAATCGTGGACGAAGATGTATTAAGAAGGGCTTTGAGAGATTTAGATCTCGCTAGCGTGAGCAAATTTACATTACTGAAAATCCCTAGCAGGCGCGGATCCATACCGGTTTCCACCGTTTTACGGAAATCGGTCAGAATTTTCATAATAATAAAAAATAAACATGTATGCATTTGTAATAAAAGTTAACTGCAAGTTGAATCTCGAAATACTTTTGACATTTATTTTTTATTTATTCTTTTTTTGAAAGAGACAAGGGTAATGGATGCAGTCGAACCGCTCTATTTCAAACTCGGTTAATTCCCTTGGATTTACCCTTATGTTTTCAGTCATTTACTTGTCAAAAACAGAGTACAAGAAGAAACTCCCAGGCGACCAACAAAGAGTGAGGTCCGCAAAGCAATCGAGACTCTCACGCTACAGTATGTTTGCCGCTGAGGGAGCAGAGATTCGAGGGCAAACAAGCCAGTTGTCACTCACGATCGACAAAAGTATTAGAAAAAAACAAAACCAACAGAACGTTCAAAGAATTTTCAATGCAAAAGCATCTGCTGATTTTTATGCGTCGACATATAATTACTGTATCATTATTTAATCAGTGCCTTTCCTCAAACTGTACTGATTCATTTTTACGAATTTCGAAACCCCGCTATTTCGAACTTTTTCCATTACCCTTGCGACTTCGAAATAGTGGGGTTCAACTGTACTTTATGGCGGCAAAAATTTAAAGCTGGGAACTAGTCTCCTGACGGCGATCATGCCATCACATCATCGCCGCAGGCGTCTAGACCAAAATTAGATTTCCCCGACCTATTTGTGCAATTCTGCTTCTCGATTAGGATTTTTTGCCTTGCTGCACATTCATTACAACATAGACATTGGCTTTGACGAAATAATTCGCAGATTTGCAAGGCTTCATCCAAGGAGAATGGAACATGCAAATATTTTGACTGACTGACTCAAAAAGCCAGAAAAGGGCACTTTAGGTGGTTAAAATTGAAAACATTTCCCTGGGGGGCATGCCCCCGGACCCCCCTAGAAGCTTGCGCCTTTGGCGCTCGTTTTGTGGTAAATCGGTCAACATTTTTACTAGATCCGCGCCGGCCTAGCAAGAATCGGTCGTGGCACCTCTTACAGCTGGAAGAGCTGTTTCTGGCATTTTTGCCTGCGAGATACGGGAAAAGTCGAGACATGTGCTATGAACTGAACAGGAATGTAGCGATTTTCGTTAATTTGGCCTTTGAAAAGTATCTTTGAAAGACCAGTTGCGGTAGGTGGACGTCACTGGGTTATCCTACTGCCGATTGTCTCAGATTGCCGGTGTTGGTCGTGATGAGAATACAGAGTATCTTCACAGTTCTTAGCCGAAGCAGTTAACGTATTGCTCAGTTGAAGTTAGAGTCGTACTTAGAACAGGATAATTCTGCAGCGTTTCTGATTTTGCGGCCACACCTTTTACAAACACGTTAGTCGACCTTTGCATTGGCTGAAAGCGAGCCCGGACCATCAAAACAACAGTTGGCCAACATGTCTCTGGATTTTGTAATTAAGCTTTGAAAATTTCGAAGATTTCGTCTGAAATAGCAGACGCTCTCTGCTATTGCATCAGACTCGATATCACAGAACCTACAGAAATCGTTGCAACCATAATCCTTTTTTTTTTACTCCTTATGTTTGAACTCTTCGTGGGAGTAGAGGAAAAATGCTGAAATAACCTCATGGCTGTTATGTCATGTTGAGACTTTCCTATTTTAGCACTCCATTTTATCACTCCGGATAATAATTAGTCTTCGTTGCAAACGCCGCTACATTCTGCTAGGAAATAACTTCACTTGACTAATTTTAAGGCCTGTTTAGATGTAGGTGGGGGACCCCGGGTAGGAGAGGTAACTCGCCTAGCAGTGGTCGACATGCAGTCTTACAACCCGGCATCTCGGGGTGGAGTTGCAGGACAAAAACATGGCGGCGAACGAGGCATTTTGGCAGTCAACCATGTTCTTTTCCTTAGCTGCCAGCTGCTCTTGATGCAATATTTCAGGCTTTCTAAAGTCAATTTTATTATAATTAAAGGGAAGGTAACTGTCCAGCCTTGCACACGGCTGTTGCGCGGGAAATTTGAATTGACCAATCAGGATTCAGCGGCGGGAAAAAACTTTACTGTCCTCACGTCAATGTTAGTTGACATGAAAGGCATTCAAACCAAGCAACCTTTCTCATTCAAGATTGCATTAAATATTCACGAAAGGGGATTTAAAATTCCCAAAACCATATCACATTGCAAAAAGTAAAAAAAAAAAAATGAAATATTTTTTGTCTCCAAGCTCCAAAATGTGCTGTTCTTCGTCAAATTAAACCCGGAATTCTGTAGTTAATTATTAAAAGATGCCAAAGCAGCTTTAGCATTGTCTTCACTTTAGCAAGCGGGGAAATATGGGGAAGAAAGAATAGTGGTGGCTCAACTTGTACAATTGAATTTTGCTAGAGCGAGAGTGGAAGACGAAATTATGATTGCACAGTGCAGCATTTATATCTGCTACGAATTGTGACCCCGAGTAGGGGGGCTACCTCACTTTGAAGCGTTCGACCCAGGCTGACAGGTTATCATACCATGCTGACTGGGCAACTCGCTTATGCGGGTACCCAATCTATCATGTTAACATGATCAAACAAAAATCCGAGTTTATATGCAAAGGCGGGTTAACCCACCCGGGCGGGTTACCTCACCTACTTGGGGTCACCCATCTCCATGTAAACAGGCCCCTAAATTCCCGCAAGAAGTCAGTTATGTCAACAAGCCCGTGATAGTTTCTAATTAGTGAACCTGTGGACAGTTAATGAAATTGGATTACATGGAAATATGGAGGCGTAGTGCGGGTTCTTATAGCAGGCATTCATTCCCTTCCTCGCTTTTTTTTTGCCTCTCTACCCCTTTACCGTCTGCGCCTGCAACGCAGGCTAATCCTTCTATAACTTTAATATATAGATTTAGCCAAGCCTAAAAGCGGAGCTTCACTTGTTAATAAATAAAATAATCCAACATGTGTGGCAAATCAGGGAACAATCAGATGTAGTTTCGGTCCGAAATTGCAGGGCACCCGCATTTGGTTAGAATTTAATACAAATGATAAAAGTTACCATTCACTCAAAAGCTGCAAAAGGGCTATTGGGCTGAATTTTATGCACTTAATCAATTAACGTGTGGGAAGATATTAGAGAGTTTGGGTTTTTTCTGTAGTTTAAAACACATTTCTCGTATGTGTGGTCCCACACATGTCATGCCCACTTGCATGAACTTTTTCTATAGGATTACTGATCAGTATAGCTTTAATTTGTGATGGTACGTGGCGTATATCTAGAGAATTGACCCATAGGATTTAACAAGCGGGAAAAACTTTACTGCCCTGATGTCAGTGTAGGCTAACAGGAAAGGCATTGAAATCAGGCAACTTTTCTCGCTGGAGATAGAACTAACTTTTCAAGAAAAGGGATTTACAATTTAAAAACCCATAGTTAAAAATATGAAACATTTTACAGTGTCTCCAAGGTTATTATTTGGAGCCAAAAATGGTCGCCAGCGTCCTGCATGAAAACGCTCGTGTACTTCGTCGATTGTCGCCAGGTAGAATAGATGTTTTGCTATTAATTTGGACAAAACATGCTGCATGCATGCTTAGGGAAAGTTCATTTAATATGACAAGGGGGGGAAGGAATGAAGATACTGAGGGGGGGGCTCCGAAAATTTTTACACACCCGAAGGGGAGGCTCTGAAAAAATTGTTGGGCTAGGAGAGGGGCTCTGGAATTTTTACTTCCAAAGGGGGTAGGGGCTCCTAAAAAATTGAACCGCTAGCGACGGGGGGCTGCTAAAAATTTCAAGCTTCGAGTTTCAAAATTTTCATTCCCCCCCTCCCCGCTTGTCCTATTAAACGAACTTTCCCTTAAACCCGGAATTCTCAAGTTAACTATTATCATTAACTTTAACATTGTCTATATTTTAGTTGGCTGGGAAGAAAATGAGTGTTATTGTGTTCAGTTCAGTAGGACAGCTATGTTTTGACTGCCGCTCGTACCGCCTGCGAAGCCGCCGTATGCAAGGTTATAAACTGGGAATCAGTTGAAATGTTTAGATTTTTAATCCCATCATATATAAAAACTCGTCCCAGTCCTCTCACGTTTCTGTCGCCTGTAGTCCAAGCCTGCACTCAGCGGATTCTCCCCACTCGAGAGGGGTCGAGGAGAGTCACTGGGAATGAGAGCGCCATTTTATGGTGAGTCGGATTTAGCCTCGTTGAACAGGGTTTTTAGATCTCAAGCGAGTTTTCCTCTGAATTGGGTATCGGAAAATTCGAACTTAGTTTGGAACATGTCAGATCACAAGCAAGGGTAGGCGTTCTATACTTAGAACGAAGTGATTATTACTTTTACATGACATTACTAAGCGAATATCCAGGTACTTTCTTGAAAAGATTAAAAGGTGAACAATCTGATAGTGGTTTTTCCAATTTTTCATTATTGATAGCGGTAAGCTTTAGGGTTGAGTACGGTTTTACAGTGTAAGTAAGCTTATTTTACACTAGATTTTTTATTCGACCGGTAGACTGCAGACCAAAAGGTAAAAATTATCAATCTGCATAATGCAGACTGAGGGTAAAATGCAGACTGCACAGCTTAGACTTTTCAACTGAATGATGTTACTATTTCCACGTTTGAAACCTAACCGTAGACAGGGTAACTGGAGCATTATTTAGGCTAACCTTAGTGATATCCAGGCTTACTGGAGTGATATTGAGTCTAACCAGAGCACGATTCAGGCTGACCGGAGTGCAGTCTTTCACTGCATTTAGCCTGAATAATAATGTAATACTACCAGTTCCGGTAATGTAAGAATAATGATAATAATAACAATAATAATTACAATAACAATAATAATCGAACCCAGGACACATTGGTGGGAGGCGAGCCCTCTCACCGCTGTGCCATCCCTGCTCCCTGAATTAAAACTCTAGCTGGCATTTGGCGATTCACTTCCATCAATCATGCATTCCTTATATGGTGTTATAGGAATGCCAGTTTTGTTTTCGAAAATGATGCAGCCACTGTGTATCCTGTTCATTCAACATGGTTGCTTGTTATTCCTGTATACTTCTTTTTTCACCAACCGCCCACTTGTCTTGCTTTTCATGTCCATTATAGCTAATCAACCATGGAGGTACAGTATTTTTGTACATGTAGATTCTTGACATTTTCTTTGCAAATGTCTTCTCCACATGCAGAAATCTTGCTATAATGCTCACACAAGACTCCTGCATGAGCAAAACACCACTTGCCAAAGTAAACTTAGAGAATAACAAGCAACCATGTTGAACAGAGGCTACACAGTGGCCACCATATGTCGAAAACAAAAGGGGTATCCCTATGTGTATAACACCATATAAGTAATAGATGATTGACAGAATAGAAATGCCAAATGCTCGGAGAGTTTTGATGTGGGGCTCGCATACATGTCTCAGTGAAATTGGTAGTAAGATCAGTGTCTGATACTGTTATACTGTAACACAATGTATGCTTTTGAACTCTGTATTCTGCAGTCTGCATTTTTATCTCAGTCTACATTTTACCCCGGTCTGCAGCCGATAGTCTGTGTTTTAGGCTGACGATTTTCAGGTTGATTTCCAGCAAAGTGAAAGTGAAGTCTGAACATCTCTTTACATTACTAATTAAATTACATAGGCCATCAAAGAGTATTCGACTGTACAGTCATTACCATGGCCATTTCATAAAATAGCCACAGAATAATTAAAATAGAACAGCTTGAGCGTTGGATTTTTGTAAGCAGTACCATCTTTCAGAGTAAATGATGCACTGCATAAATTACTATCTTCAGAACATAAAGGAAAAAGATTTTTGTAGATGAGACATTGATGGAATAAAGGAAGCATTTTTTGACATGTTACGAATAATGGAGTTAGTCGTTTTCTTTTCCTTAATTTGGTCCATTTCAGGGAAAATATTGTATGAGGAAATATTTGGAGTATGAATTTTTCTCCTTCAAAGTGCCCTTCCTAACGGCTATCATACGGCTTTGAATGTGTGTTGTTTAAGGAAGCTTTAAGCTAAGTTTTAACGGAAAATGATGTTTCAAACTCGTCGTTCTGTCCAACTTTCGAACACTCCGGCCGATCTTTCAGCCTTCGTTCGCTCGGGCTCGCTTTGAAATTCCCGCGAGAGTTAAAACGGATCCAATTTTGAATAATTATCTCGCACAAACAATGGAAGACAATGCCCGCTCAGGCTTAAGACGCATTCAAGCAGAAATGTCATTAATTTTTGTTTTCCAGCTGTCGACAGCCGGTTCTTAGTTTCTATAAGAACCATTTTGCCTTAAACGTGCTCAGTACTAAAGAAGGGGAATGCAGCTTCTGCTCGGAAACGTTCCCGCTGGACTCCGCACTGAGGCATGTGGAAAGCTGTACTTCCACAGATATTAAGTGCAATCTTTGCCGCGAGACATTACGACGAATCGATCAGGGAACTTTAAGGACTCTTAAAGTCGAACTTTAAGGACTCTTAAAGTTCGAACTTTTAAGACTCGTATAGATCGTAGTTTTAAGAGTCTTAAAGGGAACCCACGTCCAAGTGTGTCTAAAAGTTCGAACTTCAAGAGTCTTAAAAGTTCGAACTTTAAGAGTCCTAAAAGTTCGAAAATCTAGGCAATGTGTTTAGTAACTGGACATCACACAATTTTTTTTTTTCCGTAAGGCAAATCTATATTTTAACTACATTTCCTTCAAATAATGATTTCCAATAATTTCTCAACATAGTGGTAAAGTTGACGACTCGGGAAAATCACGCTGATTGAATTGTCTATTGAAGCCGTGCACCCACGCTCATTGTCTCAATGAAATAAATATGTTTGGCAACTGCGAAGGAGACTGCCTCGCCAATTTGACCGGAAATCCACACCAAGTTACACTACCTCGGGAGATGGCATAACTTGTCCTGGTAAATACCGCAGCCAATCACATTCCGCTTAGTGACAGACGCGTGCCAAACATTTACCAGACGCACGTATAGCGTTTCATTGTGCGCAACCGAACTTTTAAAAACGGCAGACGAGTTCAGTCCTTCTTACTTTTTTCGGTCCCATTAGAGTTCACCAGTTCCTTGGCTTCGACCATTCCAGGATCAACCACAATGAGCTTTTCCACGCCATCCAAGCAAGTATTCGATTATGTGCGGTATAGCGCAGATCTTCCACGAGATTTGCTATACAATGTTTGGTAAGAAAACATACCAGTGCTAAGATGTCGGAACATAATTCCTTTGTCCATTTTTACGCGTTGCAATGTGGGTCATTGTGCCCTGTTTGATTTATATTGCAGTTATAGCCCCATAGTCGATGCACAAATCGTAACACCATGTGGGCACACATTATGTGGCTGCTGCGTAAAGAGGTTTATACGGGAAGCGAACGGCCAAACCAAATGTGAGCTGAAGTGGTTCAGTCACTTAATGGTATGGCAAAGTTCTGGTTTCTCCAATGTTACGAATAGATCATGAGTTGAAACACCATTGGATAAATCGATTCACCAAAACGCAGCTAATAAATTAAGTTACCAAACAGTTGCCAAACATATTTATTTCATTGAGACAATGAGCGTGGGTGCACGGCTTCAATAGACAATTCAATCAGCGTGATTTTCCCGAGTCGTCAACTTTACCACTATGTTGAGAAATTATTGGAAATCATTATTTGAAGGAAATGTAGTTAAAATATAGATTTGCCTTACGGAAAAAAAAAAATTGTGTGATGTCCAGTTACTAAACACATTGCCTAGATTTTCGAACTTTTAGGACTCTTAAAGTTCGAACTTTTAAGACTCTTGAAGTTCGAACTTTTAGACACACTTGGACGTGGGTTCCCTTTAAGACTCTTAAAACTACGATCTATACGAGTCTTAAAAGTTCGAACTTTAAGAGTCCTTAAAGTTCGACTTTAAGAGTCCTTAAAGTTCCCTGATCGATTCGTCGTAATGTCTCGCGGCAAAGATTGCACTTAATATCTGTGGAAGTACAGCTTTCCACATGCCTCAGTGCGGAGTCCAGCGGGAACGTTTCCGAGCAGAAGCTGCATTCCCCTTCTTTAGTACTGAGCACGTTTAAGGCAAAATGGTTCTTATAGAAACTAAGAACCGGCTGTCGACAGCTGGAAAACAAAAATTAATGACATTTCTGCTTGAATGCGTCTTAAGCCTGAGCGGGCATTGTCTTCCATTGTTTGTGCGAGATAATTATTCAAAATTGGATCCGTTTTAACTCTCGCGGGAATTTCAAAGCGAGCCCGAGCGAACGAAGGCTGAAAGATCGGCCGGAGTGTTCGAAAGTTGGACAGAACGACGAGTTTGAAACATCATTTTCCGTTAAAACTTAGCTTAAAGCTTCCTTAAACAACACACATTCAAAGCCGTATGATAGCCGTTAGGAAGGGCACTTTGAAGGAGAAAAATTCATACTCCAAATATTTCCTCATACAATATTTTCCCTGAAATGGACCAAATTAAGGAAAAGAAAACGACTAACTCCATTATTCGTAACATGTCAAAAATGCTTCCTTTATTCCATCAATGTCTCATCTACAAAAATCTTTTTCCTTTATGTTCTGAAGATAGTAATTTATGCAGTGCATCATTTACTCTGAAAGATGGTACTGCTTACAAAATCCAACGCTCAAGCTGTTCTATTTTAATTATTCTGTGGCTATTTTATGAAATGGCCATGGTAATGACTGTACAGTCGAATACTCTTTGATGGCCTATGTAATTTAATTAGTAATGTAAAGAGATGTTCAGACTTCACTTTCACTTTGCTGGAAATCAACCTGAAAATCGTCAGCCTAAAACACAGACTATCGGCTGCAGACCGGGGTAAAATGTAGACTGAGATAAAAATGCAGACTGCAGAATACAGAGTTCAAAAGCATACATTGTGTTACAGTATAACAGTATCAGACACTGATCTTACTACCAATTTCACTGAGACATGTATGCGAGCCCCACATCAAAACTCTCCGAGCATTTGGCATTTCTATTCTGTCAATCATCTATTACTTATATGGTGTTATACACATAGGGATACCCCTTTTGTTTTCGACATATGGTGGCCACTGTGTAGCCTCTGTTCAACATGGTTGCTTGTTATTCTCTAAGTTTACTTTGGCAAGTGGTGTTTTGCTCATGCAGGAGTCTTGTGTGAGCATTATAGCAAGATTTCTGCATGTGGAGAAGACATTTGCAAAGAAAATGTCAAGAATCTACATGTACAAAAATACTGTACCTCCATGGTTGATTAGCTATAATGGACATGAAAAGCAAGACAAGTGGGCGGTTGGTGAAAAAAGAAGTATACAGGAATAACAAGCAACCATGTTGAATGAACAGGATACACAGTGGCTGCATCATTTTCGAAAACAAAACTGGCATTCCTATAACACCATATAAGGAATGCATGATTGATGGAAGTGAATCGCCAAATGCCAGCTAGAGTTTTAATTCAGGGAGCAGGGATGGCACAGCGGTGAGAGGGCTCGCCTCCCACCAATGTGTCCTGGGTTCGATTATTATTGTTATTGTAATTATTATTGTTATTATTATCATTATTCTTACATTACCGGAACTGGTAGTATTACATTATTATTCAGGCTAAATGCAGTGAAAGACTGCACTCCGGTCAGCCTGAATCGTGCTCTGGTTAGACTCAATATCACTCCAGTAAGCCTGGATATCACTAAGGTTAGCCTAAATAATGCTCCAGTTACCCTGTCTACGGTTAGGTTTCAAACGTGGAAATAGTAACATCATTCAGTTGAAAAGTCTAAGCTGTGCAGTCTGCATTTTACCCTCAGTCTGCATTATGCAGATTGATAATTTTTACCTTTTGGTCTGCAGTCTACCGGTCGAATAAAAAATCTAGTGTAAAATAAGCTTACTTACACTGTAAAACCGTACTCAACCCTAAAGCTTACCGCTATCAATAATGAAAAATTGGAAAAACCACTATCAGATTGTTCACCTTTTAATCTTTTCAAGAAAGTACCTGGATATTCGCTTAGTAATGTCATGTAAAAGTAATAATCACTTCGTTCTAAGTATAGAACGCCTACCCTTGCTTGTGATCTGACATGTTCCAAACTAAGTTCGAATTTTTCCGATACCCAATTCAGAGGAAAACTCGCTTGAGATCTAAAAACCCTGTTCAACGAGGCTAAATCCGACTCACCATAAAATGGCGCTCTCATTCCCAGTGACTCTCCTCGACCCCTCTCGAGTGGGGAGAATCCGCTGAGTGCAGGCTTGGACTACAGGCGACAGAAACGTGAGAGGACTGGGACGAGTTTTTATATATGATGGGATTAAAAATCTAAACATTTCAACTGATTCCCAGTTTATAACCTTGCATACGGCGGCTTCGCAGGCGGTACGAGCGGCAGTCAAAACATAGCTGTCCTACTGAACTGAACACAATAACACTCATTTTCTTCCCAGCCAACTAAAATATAGACAATGTTAAAGTTAATGATAATAGTTAACTTGAGAATTCCGGGTTTAAGGGAAAGTTCGTTTAATAGGACAAGCGGGGAGGGGGGGAATGAAAATTTTGAAACTCGAAGCTTGAAATTTTTAGCAGCCCCCCGTCGCTAGCGGTTCAATTTTTTAGGAGCCCCTACCCCCTTTGGAAGTAAAAATTCCAGAGCCCCTCTCCTAGCCCAACAATTTTTTCAGAGCCTCCCCTTCGGGTGTGTAAAAATTTTCGGAGCCCCCCCCTCAGTATCTTCATTCCTTCCCCCCCTTGTCATATTAAATGAACTTTCCCTAAGCATGCATGCAGCATGTTTTGTCCAAATTAATAGCAAAACATCTATTCTACCTGGCGACAATCGACGAAGTACACGAGCGTTTTCATGCAGGACGCTGGCGACCATTTTTGGCTCCAAATAATAACCTTGGAGACACTGTAAAATGTTTCATATTTTTAACTATGGGTTTTTAAATTGTAAATCCCTTTTCTTGAAAAGTTAGTTCTATCTCCAGCGAGAAAAGTTGCCTGATTTCAATGCCTTTCCTGTTAGCCTACACTGACATCAGGGCAGTAAAGTTTTTCCCGCTTGTTAAATCCTATGGGTCAATTCTCTAGATATACGCCACGTACCATCACAAATTAAAGCTATACTGATCAGTAATCCTATAGAAAAAGTTCATGCAAGTGGGCATGACATGTGTGGGACCACACATACGAGAAATGTGTTTTAAACTACAGAAAAAACCCAAACTCTCTAATATCTTCCCACACGTTAATTGATTAAGTGCATAAAATTCAGCCCAATAGCCCTTTTGCAGCTTTTGAGTGAATGGTAACTTTTATCATTTGTATTAAATTCTAACCAAATGCGGGTGCCCTGCAATTTCGGACCGAAACTACATCTGATTGTTCCCTGATTTGCCACACATGTTGGATTATT
Organism: Platygyra sinensis; assembly: GCA_019787425.1. NCBI lineage: Eukaryota > Metazoa > Cnidaria > Anthozoa > Scleractinia > Merulinidae > Platygyra > Platygyra sinensis. The sequence continues at coordinate 15,199 of JAHPZR010035731.1, forward strand.
TTATTTATTAACAAGTGAAGCTCCGCTTTTAGGCTTGGCTAAATCTATATATTAAAGTTATAGAAGGATTAGCCTGCGTTGCAGGCGCAGACGGTAAAGGGGTAGAGAGGCAAAAAAAAAGCGAGGAAGGGAATGAATGCCTGCTATAAGAACCCGCACTACGCCTCCATATTTCCATGTAATCCAATTTCATTAACTGTCCACAGGTTCACTAATTAGAAACTATCACGGGCTTGTTGACATAACTGACTTCTTGCGGGAATTTAGGGGCCTGTTTACATGGAGATGGGTGACCCCAAGTAGGTGAGGTAACCCGCCCGGGTGGGTTAACCCGCCTTTGCATATAAACTCGGATTTTTGTTTGATCATGTTAACATGATAGATTGGGTACCCGCATAAGCGAGTTGCCCAGTCAGCATGGTATGATAACCTGTCAGCCTGGGTCGAACGCTTCAAAGTGAGGTAGCCCCCCTACTCGGGGTCACAATTCGTAGCAGATATAAATGCTGCACTGTGCAATCATAATTTCGTCTTCCACTCTCGCTCTAGCAAAATTCAATTGTACAAGTTGAGCCACCACTATTCTTTCTTCCCCATATTTCCCCGCTTGCTAAAGTGAAGACAATGCTAAAGCTGCTTTGGCATCTTTTAATAATTAACTACAGAATTCCGGGTTTAATTTGACGAAGAACAGCACATTTTGGAGCTTGGAGACAAAAAATATTTCATTTTTTTTTTTTTACTTTTTGCAATGTGATATGGTTTTGGGAATTTTAAATCCCCTTTCGTGAATATTTAATGCAATCTTGAATGAGAAAGGTTGCTTGGTTTGAATGCCTTTCATGTCAACTAACATTGACGTGAGGACAGTAAAGTTTTTTCCCGCCGCTGAATCCTGATTGGTCAATTCAAATTTCCCGCGCAACAGCCGTGTGCAAGGCTGGACAGTTACCTTCCCTTTAATTATAATAAAATTGACTTTAGAAAGCCTGAAATATTGCATCAAGAGCAGCTGGCAGCTAAGGAAAAGAACATGGTTGACTGCCAAAATGCCTCGTTCGCCGCCATGTTTTTGTCCTGCAACTCCACCCCGAGATGCCGGGTTGTAAGACTGCATGTCGACCACTGCTAGGCGAGTTACCTCTCCTACCCGGGGTCCCCCACCTACATCTAAACAGGCCTTAAAATTAGTCAAGTGAAGTTATTTCCTAGCAGAATGTAGCGGCGTTTGCAACGAAGACTAATTATTATCCGGAGTGATAAAATGGAGTGCTAAAATAGGAAAGTCTCAACATGACATAACAGCCATGAGGTTATTTCAGCATTTTTCCTCTACTCCCACGAAGAGTTCAAACATAAGGAGTAAAAAAAAAAGGATTATGGTTGCAACGATTTCTGTAGGTTCTGTGATATCGAGTCTGATGCAATAGCAGAGAGCGTCTGCTATTTCAGACGAAATCTTCGAAATTTTCAAAGCTTAATTACAAAATCCAGAGACATGTTGGCCAACTGTTGTTTTGATGGTCCGGGCTCGCTTTCAGCCAATGCAAAGGTCGACTAACGTGTTTGTAAAAGGTGTGGCCGCAAATCAGAAACGCTGCAGAATTATCCTGTTCTAAGTACGACTCTAACTTCAACTGAGCAATACGTTAACTGCTTCGGCTAAGAACTGTGAAGATACTCTGTATTCTCATCACGACCAACACCGGCAATCTGAGACAATCGGCAGTAGGATAACCCAGTGACGTCCACCTACCGCAACTGGTCTTTCAAAGATACTTTTCAAAGGCCAAATTAACGAAAATCGCTACATTCCTGTTCAGTTCATAGCACATGTCTCGACTTTTCCCGTATCTCGCAGGCAAAAATGCCAGAAACAGCTCTTCCAGCTGTAAGAGGTGCCACGACCGATTCTTGCTAGGCCGGCGCGGATCTAGTAAAAATGTTGACCGATTTACCACAAAACGAGCGCCAAAGGCGCAAGCTTCTAGGGGGGTCCGGGGGCATGCCCCCCAGGGAAATGTTTTCAATTTTAACCACCTAAAGTGCCCTTTTCTGGCTTTTTGAGTCAGTCAGTCAAAATATTTGCATGTTCCATTCTCCTTGGATGAAGCCTTGCAAATCTGCGAATTATTTCGTCAAAGCCAATGTCTATGTTGTAATGAATGTGCAGCAAGGCAAAAAATCCTAATCGAGAAGCAGAATTGCACAAATAGGTCGGGGAAATCTAATTTTGGTCTAGACGCCTGCGGCGATGATGTGATGGCATGATCGCCGTCAGGAGACTAGTTCCCAGCTTTAAATTTTTGCCGCCATAAAGTACAGTTGAACCCCACTATTTCGAAGTCGCAAGGGTAATGGAAAAAGTTCGAAATAGCGGGGTTTCGAAATTCGTAAAAATGAATCAGTACAGTTTGAGGAAGGCACTGATTAAATAATGATACAGTAATTATATGTCGACGCATAAAAATCAGCAGATGCTTTTGCATTGAAAATTCTTTGAACGTTCTGTTGGTTTTGTTTTTTTCTAATACTTTTGTCGATCGTGAGTGACAACTGGCTTGTTTGCCCTCGAATCTCTGCTCCCTCAGCGGCAAACATACTGTAGCGTGAGAGTCTCGATTGCTTTGCGGACCTCACTCTTTGTTGGTCGCCTGGGAGTTTCTTCTTGTACTCTGTTTTTGACAAGTAAATGACTGAAAACATAAGGGTAAATCCAAGGGAATTAACCGAGTTTGAAATAGAGCGGTTCGACTGCATCCATTACCCTTGTCTCTTTCAAAAAAAGAATAAATAAAAAATAAATGTCAAAAGTATTTCGAGATTCAACTTGCAGTTAACTTTTATTACAAATGCATACATGTTTATTTTTTATTATTATGAAAATTCTGACCGATTTCCGTAAAACGGTGGAAACCGGTATGGATCCGCGCCTGCTAGGGATTTTCAGTAATGTAAATTTGCTCACGCTAGCGAGATCTAAATCTCTCAAAGCCCTTCTTAATACATCTTCGTCCACGATTTTGACGAGATTGTGCAATTAACAATTTTAAACAAAATACTCAGCTCAGTGAGTAGTAGCCAATGGGATTTTCATGGCAGGCATTCCTCCTCTCTGGCACGCTCCACCGCTCTAGTCCCGTTCTCGCTCTCCCTCCTCCTCTCCCCCGTTCTACTTCAGAATTCTGAACGCTGCTTCAAAAGTTTATTTATACGTTTTTCTCACGGTTCATTAAACCTACAAACGACCTCTCCAGCCCGAATCAGTTTCCCTTCACCATCTTGAAGGCCAGGCCACAAGTAGCACGCAATTTCATCACCTTGCTCCTGGTGGGCAGGCTCCTTGTTCGTTGTGCGTCTCTTCACACTACTGTGATATCCTATTTTCTTGTGAATCCCTTTGCTGAATCTGGAGGAGTGGAATTCGAGCTTCATAGGTGGCACCTGAGTGACCATTCGCCAAGTAAGACGGATGCAAGCCTTGATGTACTTGTCAAGATCTTTCATCAAATGCGAAGCTGGTGTGAAAATGCAGGACGTATCCTCAGCACACCACTTTCCCCACTTCCACAGGGCTATCTTTGAAACACTCTAGAAAAATTAAAATTAAATCAGTGAAAGATAAGAATGAATAATATTTCACTAATTCTACTGCGTTTTTATAAATCTCACTGAACACATACTTCCACAAAGTAATCCGGGTTACAAGTGCGCGCGGCTTCTTTCAAGGAAAGGATCATTCCTTCAATAACATCCTTTGGGCACTCTGTTCCATCACTCCATGTATTGGCGGTTAATTGAAATGTGTAACTCTGGAATTGCTCCTGGTTGATTTAAATTAAAGAAAATAGTGAAATAATAGCACACTTATTGAAGGAGGGCTCTCAGAACAAGTAATCGAGGAAGAGGTAGTTGTTATTAATAGAAGGAAAAGCCGAAACAGAAGAACCATTTGTAGCTATGTGACTCGTGCGCGACCGATGGCAAAATATCCACAATTAATTGCAGTTCGCAAATACAGATCGATACTTAATTTATAGTGGCAGATTTGCACGTTGTCGTCAGTTGACTACAACTAGCAGAATTCCTTTGGTTCTTTCTTTGATATTTAAATTTTGAATTTCTAGTGGGTTTTAAATAACAGTTGCCCTAATTAGCATAAGAAACAGACAAAGTGAAGGTTTCTGGTATTTGTAGTCAAATCACGCCTTCATGCAAATCACCTATTAACATCAGATTACAAGGTTGAAGTCTCTATGAGGGCCGAACACAATCATCCGAGCACAGTTTTAATTAAATTTTCATTTGAAACTTGCAGTTGTGTAATCGTGCTCATCAGCACGAAGCTCGTACCGGCGTAGCACAAAACATTTCCAAGGGCAACAATCAGCCCGTAGACCCGAGACACCATATTTCCATTATTGTTCGCAGTTAAATTTTTCTGTAGCGGTAACCCTAAGAACCGCAATTAAACCAACGCAAATTTACTTACTTGTTAAATTTTATTTATACATGTAAAGACTATTCTCTTTGCCAACAATTGACTTGCATTTACCTAGAAACTTCACAATCTAGAACGCTCTACACTCGCTTACTGCTTTACATTACCGCAGTTTACCGCAGTCCTGAGTCTAAAACCTACTTGTTCGGTCTCTAGTCTTCTAGTTTTCCAATATCTTTGTGATGAGCGGCTTTATTGAATATAGGTTGCAGTAACTGCAAAATTTGCGTTCCTTTAGAATACCTAATGATTTCGAGGCAACTCGATTTCGTGAAAATAGTAAAGATAAAATCTCCCTTGAGATTTTTTCCGCTTTTTGTCATAACAAAAGCGTTGAAAAAAACTTCATTTCAAGAAAAAATTCAAATCTTGATCTTCAAAAAGAAACGGGTAGTCTCAGATTCGTTTTTGCAGATTTAAAAGCCGCATTTTCAGAGTACTGAACAGAACAAAAACCAAACAGACCTTACGCGGCTTCTGAACTTTAATTTTGAATTGGAGTTGGGAAAATGTCGGGAAATCCAATCTTTGCTGCCAAATGTTCGAAATAAAATGTGAAAGACCATGACCTAGCCAAATGTTACGGACGCTCTAGGAAGTAAATAAAATAAATTAAAACACGCAGACATTCATGGTAATGATTTTTTTTCAAAGGCAGTAGGAATTCCTCACAAGAATTAATTAATTATTGTGTAAAAAAATTAATAAATAAAAGGAATTCCTCACAAGAGTCTCTTTTCTGGAAATTCTGGAAAATGCTGTTTCATTTGCCACCAGAAATTTCCAGAGACTAAGTTGTTAGCACATTACTGTACACAGGTCTATTTACGATGTCTTCTCTCTGTTGTATGCGTCTGACAAAGAGAGTGCTGGAACACGGATAATGATGTAACCTGAGGTTAATGATGACAAAAGGAGTCATAAATCTCGTGTCTTAAATTTTGCGATAAACTTTTTTTCTTTACTTTTTTCATAGTTTCCTCTAAAGTTTCTTATCAACCTAAAATCTTCGTATGGGCAAAACGAAAGAAACCTAAGTTGTTGCAGACTTATTCACCTATTAAAGAATAATAAAGATGAGGATGCAATTCCCATATTGAATGATTCCATTGAGCTATGTTGACCTTTCTTGTCTTACCTTTCTTGCTTCAGAATAATCTTTTCCCATCTTTGGAGCGAAATCAATCATGATTTTTATTAGCTCTTTGAACACGTCTGTCGCAGCTTCCTTTGCCTCTTTTACTTGCTCGTAAGCTGTCTGTCAATAAAAAGGAGCATCTGTATGTTATGATATCATTTGTAAGGTCCCTGACTGCCTACATGTATGTAAAGGAGGGCGATCCACAAGTCAAAAAATACCTCCGAAGTGTACCAAAGATATTTAACAACTATTTACCGAAGTGGAGGTTGCTAGCGATGGATATTTACCGAGCCGCGCAGCGGCGAGGTAAATATCCACCGCTAGCCACCGACACTGAGGTGAATAGCTGTTTTAGTATATACTAAAACAGTGAGACGTAAATAATAATATACGGAGGTAAATAGCAAAGGATATTCGGAGTTTGACTAGCCATCAGCGCGCGCCTTCAACGCTATCCACTGTTTTAGTATATACTAAAACAAGGTATCCACTATTCGTCAAACTTGACCAAACGTAAGCCATATCAGCTAAGTGAATTGATAATCCCTGATGTCAGAGCATATCAGGGCAATGGACAAGGTTGGTTGGCTAATTGAAAATTTACTTAGGGTATTGAAAAGGGCCGACCTATGTTGTCGTGTGTCTGTTTAGTAATAAGTCACAGAAAACGTAAAAATGTGGTAAGAACATCAGTGACACAGTCGGCCATGGCCTCGTGAGCCAGTGTTTTGTTCTTGCCACATTTTGACGTCATCTGTAATTAGTATATTACTTAACAGACGCACGGCAACATGGAATTTATCTGTTAAACTGATTGCGTTGTCCCTTATGGCGTTGGGTTCGTTTTATTGATGCGATTTCGCGTATTGTCTACACTGACATGCAAAGTTTCATGTTTCCACTAAATAGATTTTCAAATGTATGCGTTTTTTTATCAAGACGAATAGCGTGTTCAATCACATCTGTATCAGCGAGAGCCAAATCGTAACAAGGAAATGGCATTTGTTCTTATTTATTTCTCACAGCTCGCTTAATCCAGACCCCCCTTTACCCTTCTATTCACAC
>JAHPZR010035732.1:0-16052 GCA_019787425.1 Platygyra sinensis
AGTATTTCAGACTGACAGAATTCATGACCCATGAAAATACAGTGCCAGCCTAATATGTATTTCATGGGTCATGAAAATTCTAATTGGCCATGAAATTCCCATGAAAGCATTTCTGGATCATTTCTTCAGTATCCCTTCAGTATCCCTTGATAAAAGAAAAAAAAAGTCATGAAAATGCCAAACTCACTCTATAGTAAAACTGCAAGGACAGAGACTAAGTATTACTATTAAATTCAGAGTAGCTCTAGTCAGATCTGCTTGAAAATATCTACATGTAATTAAAAAGTCACTTTAGATGTGTACATGTGTGTGTTTTCATTCAATTCGTCAATACATGAAAACAGTTTCCAGTGAATGAGAACTGTAATTTACTTTACAGAAAATGCTAAAAAAACAACTGAGTACGAACAATAATAGTAATTACACTATATACTGTAGAAAGATGATCTACTGTTCATCTTGGTGTGTGGTAACTTGAGATTTTCAAGGCGTACTTATACTTCTCGTTCTCATTCATTCTTGTCAAGGCGGGATGCCTGCCGACTGAATCACTAGATAACTTAAGTATGGTGATAATGTGGAACATAAATTTAAATTATCAATAACGTGGGAATAACGTTACCTGACTCCTCCCCATATAATAAAAACATTATTCCTCATTTCAAGATTACTTCAATCGACTCTCCATATAATAACCATATAATCTCTTAGTTTTAACTGCAACATGGCTGTGGCCGAGTACACAGGTCAATTTCTCGTGATTTCTAGAAATTACATAGTTTATTGTCTGATCACTGATTCCTATTATAAACTTGATGACACAATTATAAATACCGGCAATGTCGATATCAAGGCCTCAACTGTTTCTCTCCAGACTTTGTGTCTTCATACACATGACTACTATATGCTTCCTCTTTCTCATAAAAAGGTCAATTTATCTTGCCACTCTGTAGTAGTAAAATAGCTTGGCATAACTATGCACCTCTCCAAATGATATCTGAGTACTTTCCAGCTCGTGGCAGGTCTCTAAATCGTGCAAAAACGCCGAGTTCTTTTGTGGAATTCGGGCATGCCTGAAATGAGCCGCCATATTGGATTTGAATGCTCCTAGACCCTGGGAATGAGTGCTATAACCCATGATCCAATGCGGTGAAACGCGCGGTTGGTTTCAACGGTCAAACGATCAAAGGAAACAGGGTGAAGATACAGCTGTACGTGTATTGTACTTAGAAAAGCAAGGAAGTGATGTTTAAAAGCAACAACATCTGGATCTTTTGTCTCTGGGAACAATTGTAAGTATACAGAATCGCAAGCCTTCCGGATAAGAACTTACAAAAAGTGTTTTTGATGATTTTCACTGCAATGATATATATGTGACCTTTCACGGGAAAACATACATTAAAGCTTTTCCGTTTAACGGCTTAAAGCGTTTGTTAGTCGCTTGTTTACCGTTAAAACGGTATAGAAAATCGTTAGAGGCGTTAGAACGCCCGTTAAAATTTTCACTCTAGCCGTTTACAGCGTTGGAAAAGTCGTTAAAAGCGTTTTCACTGTCCGTTAAAAGCGGTAGTAAAAACCGTTCAAAATTTCCCTTCAATGGCTTTGCAGATCTTGAAAGCGTTCGAAAATTCGTTAAATCGAAACGTTGACTGTTTAAGTTTAACGTTCAAGTGGTTAAGTGTTGAATTAAACGTAAAACAATAGTGTGAGTAAGCTTTGTTTTTCATTCATGCGGTGAACGAGGCGAGCTAGACGTGAAATATCGGATCTTTCGAAAGAAAATTAAGTTTCTATAAAATTTATGACATGCAATTCCGAGTTTCCGAGGGAGCAAACAAGCATACAGCACTTCGTGAATTGTTTTAAGCGTTCAGATGCAGTTTATTTTTTATGGATAATTATAAACATACCTTGTTTTCCTAGAATGGCCGTTCGCTGATACTTCTCACGTTTGTGCCATTCGCACATGGAAAATAATTCATGCGAAACACAGTAGCTACGGCTTTTACGAGTTAATCAAACCAAAAAGAGTTGAAAGCTTATCATAGAACTTAACATGAAATCATGTTTCTCTTATGAGCAATTGCTTTTAAATTACTTGTAGCCTTTTAGGTGGTGCAACTGAACAAGACTTGTTGTCTGATTTTAATCACATGCTGCTGGGTGTTTTTGTTGTAGTTGCTGAAGCACAAATAAAAGCTTGAAGTATGCATCACAAACAGAACTACATGGTTGAAAAGCTAAGTGAAAATCAATTCACAAACATGAGTGATGATACGATCAGTAATTCCATCATAATCTGTGGGATCCAACTGAAAATACACAGCAGTCTTCAAGGCAAACATTCCAACTTTGAATTTAAAGCTAAATTATATTTGAAAAAATCTTAGTAAGCTTAAATATGTATGCCATATTAGAGAAACCTTTGATTTTAGGAAATAAAATAAATCTTTATCGAAACAAGATGTTTCGGGTGGTCTTTATAACCTCCTTCGGATACATGAGCAAAAGTCATATTTTGTAAGTGTAATGAAGGTTAATGTTTGTACATGTAAACTATTTGGTTTTTTTTTTCTGGCTAGAATCCTACCTGTGATGCTTCCCTCTTATTTCCCCATGAAATGACTTTCACCAATCTAAGCATAAGTTTCTCATGGGTCCTTAAAATGCCATGAAAAATCCATGAACCTACTTAGAACATTTTCATGGACCCTTAATTTGTCCATATTCACGGAGAAACCATGAGTTTTTCATGAACCATGAATTTGGGTAATGGCATGAAAAACCCATGGAAATTTACCATGAGCTCAGGATATTTAATTCATGGGATTTTCACTACCATTAAAATACCATTAAACACCAGTTCCAATCTACAGTACATTTTCATGGCTTTTTCATGGTTATTTCATGGGCTTGACAACATGATAAGAGTTTTCATGGGCCCTGAAATGCGCCATATTAAGGGGATTTTCATGGCATTTTAATGGTTTTTCATGATTTTCATGGTATCTAACCCATGAAAAACCTGGGGAATTAATCCATGAAAATGCCATGAAAAACATGTGAAAACCCTGTGAATATACCATGAATATATTCACAGGATTTTCATGGGTTTTCATTTCATAGTGAAGGGATTTAATGTCAATTCGTGGTGTGCAAAAGATGAAAACAATCTAACGACTGGATTTTTTTAAATAAACAAAAACCATTATTTGAGCCTTGTTTTTAACCAGCTCCATTGCCATGGCAACAGCAACAGTAGTCAAAATTTCTGTAATTAACCTTGACTCTTGCAAAAAACGGGCGCCAAAGCATAAATAGTTTAAAAGTAATGGTGAATTAGGCATAGGCACTTGAAAACTGTGTTCGGCCACCTTAAACAATTAAAAACGCGAACTTTGAAAGCATCGTTCTTCTCTCGAAAGCAACTCCAAAGTGAAAGCTTAGCTAAAGTCCAGTTTGTGATCGACAGCTGTCGTCTCGTTATAGCCAATCAAATTATTCGAACAATTTTAACAAGGATTGTGATTGGTTTATTTTAGCGTGCTTTATCAGAGATTAGTACACGGCCGACGCCACTTTTACTCCTTTGGAAAATCAAGTTTGTTTGAATTTTCAGCGAATGCTAGGGGAAATTATAGGATTCTTTATCACGAAACAAATAACGAAGCCTCGATTGTGCCCCGCTCTGTTGTAAAGCACTTATGAAGCGGTAGAGCACTCAAGAAGTGATTAAAAACACTCGACTGCGTCTCGTGTTTTCCCCTACACTTCTTTCGTGCTTTACTGCTTCCTGCGTGCTTTACAACAGAACAGAGCACAGTCGAGGCTTGTTTATTTGTTAAACACAATTTATCATTGATAAGAGCACAGATAAATTGGCGTTCATTTGTCTTTGACAACATTAAAAAGCACAAAACGATCAGAGAGGCAGTGCTAGGTACCGAATATGTTTCAGCCGGAAATGATTTCAAAACCTTTTCGATACTTTATTTTACATTTGTAAAATCAGTCCGTATATTCGGCAATAATGTATCCAAAAGGTAAACAGACAGACAGCAAACCTTTATTTAAGCACGATGATAATGAAATCTATGCAGGTTATGGGTCGTTCATAAATACGAAACCTAAGAACAAAATGTATTCATAATAAAGTAACAAAATCAACTATTTGAAGTTAAATTATTAAAAAAAAACTATGACTTAACTGTATATATATGTTCAACGTTAAAAAGGCCTACAATCCCCTAAACAATTGTCAAATTTGTGAAATGTTCGTGGCTAGTCTGATCGCGGCGTTTCGTCTCGGCCAAGAGACTCTTCAGAGACTTTTAGAATTCGCTTGATGAAGCTTGATTTCTGCGATAGAGGGCCAGACTGTCAACGTCAAGAATTTGCGAACGGGACTTTCGGCGTGATGCTCAACGAGTTTGCCTATGAATTCTAAAAGTCTCTGAAGAGTCTCTTGGCCGAGACGAAACGCCGCGTCAACCTAACCACGAACATTTCACAAGTATTTAATAAGGTATCCACAAAGGAAATACGCCAGTTGTGTCAGGCAGCCATGAATTTCTGTAATTTGAATTTCCTGTTGAATCTGATATGCGCGCACTAACTCACTAGCTCTGCCATGCCTCACCCTGTTCGAAATACCTCACAAGCATAGTTAATCCTGGCTTATTTTGGAAAATCAATTTTTCCTCCATGGCTATGTTTAGATGATCAAAATATATTTTTAGGGGATTTAAATTCATACTGAAATTCAAATATTTGAAATTGTTTCATCTCTTATCGGTCTGTTATGATACTACTGGGCAAGATGAATGATTGACTCAAACAAGTTGAAAAAACCGTATCAAAAGACTCGTGCGGTCACTGTCGTGTATGTCTTGTTTACCGTCATCATTTCCATAACGAGACAATTACAGTCTTTCCCGTAAAACCGTGAACACCAGAGAAAATTTCTGGAATGTTTACTGTTTTCGACTAATCAGAAGCGAGATGAAACCGCTAAAGATAACCGCCAAACCGCAGCATGGATTAGTCACGACTTGATTCGAAACAACGAGTTGGCTTTTTCTTCCAACGAACTGGTTCTTTTTCCACGACTAACCCTCAAAAACCAAACTACCGAATTTGGAATAGACCTAGAAGTGAGTGTAAATTGTCAAAATTTACACGGTACAAGTTTTCGGATGAAGGCTTCTCAGCTTCAAAATATTACGGATCGAAAATCACCAATCACAGTCAACTAGCATGACCCTTTGAACTTCACGTCAGACTGCACGTGAAGCACACCGGTCAGCCCCGTTTCTGATTGGTTCGTTATTTTTTGCTCTCAGGCGCACATTGTCTGATCCTGTCTACTCGATTGAACATCGCTTTCTCGTAATATGTCACTTAACATATCATTCATATCTATTCTTTGCCCATAAATAAGCTGAAATACAAAAAGAATAATTTCAGTATTTGAAAACGGTAAAATTGAAGATTTGTCGTGGAAGAAAAAGCCAGCTCGTTGTTTCTAATCAAGTCATGACTAATTCATGCTGCGGTTTGGCGGTTATCTTTTGCGGTTTCATCTCGCATTTTATTGGTCGCGAAACAATAAACATTCCAGAAATTTTCTTTGGTGTTCACGGTTTTACGGGAAAGACTGTAATATAAAAATTGTTTTGAACAGCCGTGAATGAATGGAGCGTGACGCATTGTTTGTTCTGTGAATCAAGGGGCACATCTGGCAACCTTTTCCTTGGTTATCTACTGTAAACAGAAATAAACACTGTATATTTTAGTTGTTTTCCAGAAAGCAACGTATCTAATAATAATAATAATAATAATAACTTTATTTCTATAGCGGTATATACAAAAGCTCTATATCGCTTTACAATCTAATAAATATCTAACTAACATTAGTAGAATTCTACTTGTACACTAATGCAAATGCTGCAATCTGATTGGCTGAGCCATTGCACACTATCAGCCATCTGTGTGCAGTGGCTGGAACTCGCGTACGAAATGGCGACGTTTTTTCGTTTTGCCAAAGTTTTGGAGGAAAATTTTGATGAAAATGGATAATTAAAATCCTGGGAAGACTAAACGAAGGACATTTACGGTTTCTTCCTTTTTTCTCATACTGTTGTATAGTCTGGGGTAACACCTATGATCATAATATTCAACCACTCCAAAGAGTGCAAAAGAAAGCAATCCGACTAATTACCTTTTCTGATTTTGATGCTCATACAAGTCCTTTGTTTTTTGAACTTAAACTACTAAAATTTCAAGATCATATCAAACTTCAAACTCTTTACTTCATGCACCAATTCTTTACTGGCAAATTACCAAATATTTTTGACTCATTTTTTATTAAAACTTCAGATAAGCATAATGTCAACACTCGCTTTGCAACTAGAACAACTTTTTATGTTCCAAAAATTCGAACAAACTATGGTAAATTTAATATTCGATATAATGGACCTAAATTGTGGAATGAAACTGATGAGAGATTTAAAATTCTAACTCCTCATTTATTTAAAAAAGATTTAACCAAGCATTTCATTAAGTTCTATTAAGTTTTACTACTACTGTTATATTATGGTGTTTCTGTTATTTATTTGTCTACTTATTTATTTATTTTTATTTTATTATTGTATACTTGTTTAAGAATTATTTGTCCTGTAATCTAATTAAGTGTGTAAAAAGTAAAATGTAAAATGCCTCTTTCCTGACCTTATACCTATTTGCAATTAATAAATGGTGGTCACCCAACTAGTTTAGCTCTTTAGTTATTTTGGGTGACCAGCAACTGTATGTATTTTTAATTTATTTCTTGTTCAATTAGTTATTTAGTTAATGTTACAGTTCAAATAAATCTTGTTGTTGTTGTTTCTTAACTTAAAAAAGTTGAAATTATTGAAAAAATATTGCGCGCGTATGCACGACTTGATCAATTTTAATTACCAACTCAATCCGGGCGATCTTTTTAAGGTCGAAAGTTTAATAATACGTCGAGAAATAATTGGAAACCGTTATTTGAGTTAAACTTTAGTAAGAATTCTACTAAAACAATTAGATTATTCGCTCTCGATTTCTATGAGGTGATAATCTAATTGTTAATTAGTAGAATTCTACTAGTATACTAATGCAAATGGTGCAATCTGATTGGCTGACCTACTCGTATACTATCAGCCATTAGAGTGCAGTTAGCTGCCGGTCGTCCTCGAAATGCGATGTTGTTATAGTTTTTCCGAGGTTTTGGAAGGAAATTTAGATGTTAACGTGTAATTAAATTCCTGAGAAAACTAAAAGAAGCACATTGACGGTTTCTTGACTTTAAAAACTTGAAAATATTGAAAAAGTGGGTACGTGCGTAAAGAACTGCAAATTTGCCCAGGACAGTTCGATACGTGCAGCTTTGTCTAAGCGTAAAGTCCAATAATGCGCGGAAAAATCATTGGAAACCGTTATTTTTGTTAATTTCAGTTAGAATTCTACTAAAACAATTAGATTATTCGCTCGCGATTTCTATGAGGCGATAGTTGATTCGGCCTTCGGCCTCATCAACTATCACCTCATAGAAATCTCGAGCTCATAATCTAATTGCTAAATAGCACTAAAACAAAGAAGTCAATTGAAAGCAAGTCTAAAAAGATAAGTTTTCAATCTGGATTTCAAAACATCAACTGATCGACTTAATTTAATGTCTAAGGGAATTTCATTCCAGTGCTTTGGGGCAGCGACCGAAAAGGCCCTGTCCCTATAGCACTTCAGGTGCACATTCGGTACTTCTAGTAAATGTTTGCCAGCTGACCTAAGATTTCTTGTAGGGTTATATGGGACTACAAGTTGACTTAGATACGGAGGCGCCAGATTATTGAGAGCTTTACTAGTTAACGGTAATACTTTAAAGGTAATTCGCTGCTCCACAGGTAACCAGTGTAGCTCCTTAAGGACGGGGCAAATGTGCGCAGCCCTAGGTTGCCCAGCTACAAGGCGTGCAGCGCAGTTTTGAACGCGCTGGAGCTTCTGAATCATAAACTTCGGTGACCCGAGGAGTAACGACTTACAATTGTCCAGTCGACAAGTAACATAAGCATAGACGAGGGTCCTTGTGCTCTCAGAAGTCAGATACACTCTAATCTTCGCGATATTCCAAAGATGAAATAAAGGAGATTTACAAACGGAACTCACATGCTTATCCACTGACAAGGTCTCATCAAAAACTACTCCTATGTTCCTAGCTTTGTCAGACCGCTTAACACGATGATCGCCAACCAGGATACTATCTAAAGATGGACATGGCCGATATTTTGAACTGATAACGAGCAGTTCCGTCTTGTCTCTATTCAACTTAAGTTTGTTACAAGACATCCAACGGTCGATATCTCTAACACAGGATTCAACCTGAGCGACAGAATAAGCTTGATCATCCCCACTGAGAGAATTGAAAGACAGATACAACTGAGTATCATCAGCATAGAAATGATAGCCCATGTCGTATTGCCTGACAATATCCCCCAATGGGGAAGTATAGTGCAGATATAAAATCGGTCCAAGCACGGAACCCTGTGGTACCCCGCACGACAGCGAACGCGTGACAGACCGCGCACTACGAATGCTCACAAAATGAGTTCTGTCGCTCAGGTATGATTTAAACCAGGCCAGAGCTAGATCGCAAAAACCAAAGCGGTTTGCTAATCTCTCAATCAGTATAGTGTGATCAACCGTATCGAAAGCGGCTAATAGATCTAATAAAAGTAAGATAACAGTCCTATTCCTATCAACGTCAAGGACAATATCATTAAAAACTTTAACTAAAGCTGTTTCGGTACTATGAAACTGTTTATATGCAGATTGTAGTATTTCATCAAGCCCATTACTAGAAATGTGATTAATCAACTGATATGTCACCACCTTTTCAGTAAATTTAGACATGAACAACAAATTTGAAATAGGACGAAAATTCGAAAGAACTTCAACGTCAAGCGTGGGCTTTTTGAGAAGAGGATTCAACTGATGCAAGCTTAAAACAGAGATCTATCAGATGCTACATTTTCTGATCTATTGAAACGAGCTGATCGGCATTTAGTCAGCCAATGGAGACATTGTTCGAGATTTAACGAGCATGACCTTACTCAAAAATACATTCAGGGATAAATTAATCAGTTACGTTGTACATGGTCTCTTTCTTCTTTGCAATAGTAATTTGCGATGCATTTTGCAGTTGCAGAAGTGTAAAATATTGTTCATTCAAGCAACTGTTTTATGG
This sequence comes from Platygyra sinensis, assembly GCA_019787425.1. Lineage (NCBI taxonomy): Eukaryota > Metazoa > Cnidaria > Anthozoa > Scleractinia > Merulinidae > Platygyra > Platygyra sinensis. The sequence continues at coordinate 9,269 of JAHPZR010035732.1, forward strand.
CCGCCAAGCTGTAAGTTTTGTTCTCACAAAAAGACTGAGAACTTGTCAAGCGTCATTCACGATGACGTCACTTTAAAATGATCTCAATCGGAAACTGTTTCGAGTTCTTAAAATGAGCTCTTGCATAGCGGAACTGCCTCAGTAAATCATACACACACGAGCTGGAAATGATGTCCCACCATTACAGTGTCTCTCAACCTAAACAGATGACTGGCACATTGAATAACATTGTCCTGGACTTCTGTTTAAAGCATTAAAGCAATCCCAGAACAACAAATAATAATCTAATTCATCTGATAACTAAGGAAAACCCTGAATCCTACTCCTCACCTTTGTTAGGAATGCTTAGGATGAGTATAGTGTGCTTTAATTGAAACCATGCAGACAAACGCGTGTTTTGTCATGTTTGCGCGAGGCATTGACCCGCTGTCTACACTATCACTATGAATATTCAACTTGCAAAGAAGTATGCACTTTTTAAAATTTTCTACGGTGCTTTTTCAATGAAAACTGTTTTTAATTACCGTACAGTCATTATCATTACCGAAAGACGGCTTAACAAAATAGATACTAAAACGTTCCACTTACAATACGAGAAGAGCAGTCCTTGAAGGACCATCAATGTCGCGATGAGATAAAATGCTGCCATGTCGTCACTGTGTTGCAAATGCTGTTGTTTTCAATATACCTTCCAAGAAAATTCACTCCAGACTCTGCTGACGAGAAGATAACCAGAAAATGAAATTCTAGATTGCTTGTGAGATTTAGTGGAGGAATAAAACAGAAATGCTTTAAGCGGAAAAAAAACTCACTGGTTCCACTCAGGTACACATGCGAAAGCGATGCGAGGGAACAGGATGATTATTTTACCCTTCAATCTTTTCAATCACGCCCTTGTAACCCTAGCAACCATCACTAAACACCGCTATATATCCCTCAGGCTACATTTTGATCTTCTTACTGTATCGCGAGCTTAATTACTCCGGGACAAAGTGTTAGGAATTATTTGCAGAAAGTTGAAACTGAATATATCAGACTACCTGAGATATAATCAGACATATCAACTAGTATGCCTATCAGCAGTCAATGCTGACGTGTAACGTATGGCGAAAGGGATTGAGAGTTAAACCAGACTACTATTTGTTTTGCATTTGTTCAGCGTCCTTTCTTTCTTTTTTCTTTTTATAAAAGCTTTATTGGGTAAACCACATAAATAAATAGCATAAATAAAAAAGGCAAGACCCAAAAGGGGCAGGTGCTACGACATGAAGTCCCATGCGAGGCACCGCCCCTGGATTAAGACCTAAAATTAAAACAAAGGCATGCACAAGCATTCATAAGAGGAAAGAAATATATATCTAGAGTGGCATGAGCATGTTTGGACTAGAATCCACGTGCAGAGGTAATTGAGAGGTAATTGAAAGGTGAGTGCTCATTAGTTTGTGGACAGTTGTATGAAGAAAGTTGTGTTAAAAAAGTGCTAATGTTCCTATAGCTCATTTTTAACACAACTTTCTTCATACAGTAATTCCAAGTGCTACACAGCATCAATTCAATTGCTGGCAGTTGTAGCATGTTACACAATGGTTTAAAATCTATGTTGCGTTCTACACACCATGAGGGCTGCAGTGCTATGCAGCAACTTTTAATTGCATGGGAAAGAGGTTGCCAGGGCTACAATCTAGTCACCAGGGTCCAATAGACCATTTTACAGTTGTCAGCTTAGTGACCTGGTTTCTGAATCTGAATGGCAACGAGGCTGGAGTTGACCTTGTCTTGACACAGACCTTGCTGCTTTTACTGTGCAAATCAAATTGTTCTTATGCTAACTAATTTGCATTTACATAAGAAAAACGGAGGTCTGTATCAAAGCAAGGTCACCTCCAGCCTCGCTTGCACTCATGGCCAGGTAACTAAGCACACAACTGTAAAGTGGCCTATTGTTCAATAGTGGGTTAACTTGACTCTGAACAAAACCATTAACCCTAGGTTAGTGTTCACCCTGCTTTAAGTAACTGTTTCGAGAACTCAATACAAGCAAAACACAGGTTACTTTCAACAGTAAATTTAATCTTTAACTAATTTTAGGTTTAGGTATGAAAGTCTGATGAACCAACAAAATAACTGGGAGGTGTGATAGTTGGCACTGGCTAAATGAAAACGAATCTAAATTGGTTTTAGGAGGTGATTTGAATAAAAGAAATGCATAAAATGTAAATGAACATAATAAGTCAAAGTTCAACAAAACTGAATCAACTTTACTTCAAGGCAAACATTTCAGCATCAACATGTGTAAAAATCAATATAATCCTAACAAAGATAACATTACAAGTATTCTAACAGAACCCTATATAAGTAAGTAATTTGCCATTAGAAATGGTGGTAGTGTTCCCAAATTCTAACCGTCCAATTGTATCAAATGAACAAAAAAACAACAACATGTATTGATTTTTTGGGATTAAAAGTTCATAACCTCTGATTGTAACTGAAACTAATACTTTAAACATGATGATGGAAAGTGTACTAAACATTGACAAGTTAAGATCTGCATTGTTTTTCTAATGCGTCACGCAACGACTGACTAAGTGAAAGAAGGGCTACTCGTAGTCTAAATCGCCATAAAAAACAACTGCCATATAAAAGCCAAATAAATTAACCATCATATCAACTCAACACGGCAACCGTACTGCGCTGAGAATTTCAAATGCTATTCGGTTTTCTGTGGCCTTTCCATGTGCTCGGCTTCTTTGACGTTTTCGCAGTCACGCTCCAACAGCCATTTGGAATTACATTTTGCACACCAAGAGTAGAAAATGCACATGTTACATGTGGCATTAAATTACAAGTGAAGTTTATTTCTACATTTTAAAATAGCTTTTTTTTTAAGTGCTCAGTCTGTACGGTCTGGTCTACAGTGTGCATGGTCTGCATTTGGGGTGACCCAGTTCGTGATGTCTTGCTTGTTTACTCGAACAATCAAAGCACGAAATAAAATTTTCTTTTGTGAAACATTTAGGCAAAACTACGCAAAAGCTTTGTCAGAGCCTTTTAAAGCACTATAATAGTATGCGTTCGTAGTTAAGTTTTAGTTTTTAAGCTTAAAACAAACATTAATTTACAAAGTAAAAGCTCAACTAACCTTCGAGAAGAAGAGCACATGGCAAAAAAACGGCGTGCAAGGCATTGTGGTTGAATTTGTGGATACAGCGCAATGCATTGTGGTAGAAAAGTTTGAAGCTCGATTCCCTTGCCGATTATAACTGCTGACTTCGCTCAGTCGCTTCAGGCTCCTTCGCTGCGTCAGCAACTAAAAGAACTTTTTGAGAACTTTGATACGCACTAGCCTAGTGAAAAATTGCAGTTAATAGGGTATCAATTACGTCATGCGGATAATTTGCTCTGTTTAATGCCTTGAACGCTGTAGCTCTTTAATCGTAAAAAAATTACTTCTTTAAAACGGTTTTCGTCCTCCACAATAATTTTCAAAGCTAGAAGGCAAGCTTATTCAAAAACAGGCTTCCTCAATTGCAATCACATGGTTCTAGTTTAAGTCTATTGATACAATCGGCAAGAATTACGAGCACGAGATTGAGTACGAATTCGCGAATACCGCGACTTTTTAAACCTGGTGCTTTGCTTCCAAGCTGTGGACAATGTTATGTCGATAGTCTACTATTCAACTCGTGAGTAACAGAGAGTAGTGAGATCGTATCTAGTGAGGTCTCTGGGAACGTTTTGGAATGAATTTCGAAAGTCGCGCTTGCCTAGCTAGTATTCAATCTCGCACTCGGTTTGCTATCGGGAGGCCCACGCCGGCATCAGTCTGAGGCATTGTTTTGGCTGAGCTTTTCTTGAAAGAGGCAAGACGTGATAGGCACCTGATCTGCATTTCCGTCTTTATATCAATAAAACATGTGTCTCTGATGTTTTGTCTGAGAGCCCGCTTGCTATATGGCCACCCAGATAATACGGATTAATCCATACATGTATTAACCAGCATCCACCGTATTTTAGTTTGTAACTTTTTCACCGCAAAACATTACTGGTCTAGATGCCAGTCTAGATGGGAAAATCTAGACCACTTTCAATATCTGTTTCAGCCAATCAAATTTGTGAATTCATTAGTTCCAAGTCCTTATGAGACGCAGCCATATAATGACCCCATCAGACGCTGGCCTTATAAAACATTATTATTCAGGCTAATTGTAGTGAAAACCAGCACTCCGGTAACGTGAATCGTGCTCCAGTTAGGCTGAATATCACTCAGGTAAGACTGTATATCACTAGGTTAGCCTAGATAATACTCCAGTTAGCCTGTTTAAAGTTAGGTCTCAATGGTAGACACACTACATGTGACATCACTCAGTCAAAAGCCTATACTCTGCAGTCTGCATTTTACCCTCAGTCTTCATCTAACCTCCCGGTCCACAATCTGCGTTTTACTCTGAGCGAAAACAAAGCAAGCTTAATTGCACTGTAAAAGTGTAATCAGCCCTAAAGTCCATCCCTATCAACAATTAAAAATGGAAAAAAATATATCAGGTGGCTCACCTCTTTATTTTTTCAAGAAGGTACCTACATATAGTCTTGTGTCAACATTTCATGGCGTTCAACTTCGAATTTTTCAGCTCCAGGTCTTCTGGACCTTCGTGTACACGTTGTTTATGATCTGACATGTTTCTAACTGAGCAAGAATTTTTCCGATACCTAATAAAGAGGAAAACCCACTTGAGACCTGAAAACCACTGTGTAAAACTTGTCTTGTTCCCAGTGCTCCTCAGCCCCTTTCGAGTGGAGAGAATGCGCTAGTGCAGGCGCAGGGCTCCGTGAAGGGCGATCAGTCTTTGTCCCCGCACAGCAGTTTTTCTAACGTTCGTTGAAGAGATTTGCTTGGGAGCAAAAAGTCAATGACTTATCACCTGAAAAGAGACAATCCACGAAAACTTCGCGGTCGGGGAAGGGAGGTGGCCTCTCTGGTTCTCCTGAAATCTGCCCATGAATTAAGGCTCATGATCAGTTTTCGTTATCACATCATCTTCTAGACTGCGGGAGCAGTCTCTCTTTTTCCCAAAAAATCCATGAGGAAGAACACAAAACTAGTAAACGTGCGAGCGTTATTGCAATCTTGACAAGCTAGCAACGACGCAGCGAACCACTATAGTAGCACTGGCGTCGGAAAGAGGCCACTACTAGTGGCCGCTCGTTGCTCGCACGTCACGCTCACAGTCACTCTTAAACGCGTACTTGTTTTACGTTCTTCCTCCACGGTTTTCGAGGAAAGAGAGATTGCTCCCAGTTTACACACCATCCAAAAGCTCTGCTTGTCAGCAATCCTATAGAAAAAGTTCATGCAAGTTGACGTGGAATACGTGGGGTCACACACACCTGCGAGGAATGTGTTCGATACTGAAAAAAACTGGTTAGCTTTTCTCATTTCCGAGACAATGTAATCCAACCCGGATGCGGTACAATTTCGGGCCAAAACTACAAATACACACCGTGTAGCTCCGCTTTTAGGCTAGGATAAATCTATTTATTAAGCCTTCGTGATCTTTCACAATGACGTTACTGTCAGGAAATGAGCTCAGTGGGAAACAATAGTTATAATCCTTCGTGATCAGAATTACAGCCGCAAATTCGTCTGCGTTTGCAGGTTTTTGTCACACATGATAATATATAGATTAAGGCCAGCCTAAAAGCGTAGCTCCTTGGCCGGGTTGTTGAGTGCCTGATTGAGCTAACCCAGGAAAAGGTAGAATGTTGATTTGAGTTTTGTAACTTTGCGGTGAGGTTTTCTGTTTACTGTTTGACTTTCTGTTTTGAGTTTTATAATCACCATATACATTTGTACAGAAGAGAAAGTTATAACTGGAATAAATTTTAATCCTGGGCTAGCGTTAACAGGCTTTCAAACATTCCTGCCCTGTTTTTAAGGAGTAAACCTGACATGAGCCCGCGACCCAATCGAAAACCAGCACTTGGTCAGCGGTCAACTTTAAAAAACACGTGACCTCAATGAGCTGTGCACTTGAGCCCGCGATATGGTCACGTGATACTGGTCAGCATATACCTTGTTTTGACAGGTGTCAATTGATCATAACATGTATGTCCAATATCAAAGAACACGGTAAACCAAGGCTGCATGTCTCTGTCAACCTATTATTTGGAGTATGGCCGCCATGTTGCGCGACTCCACCGCCGCCGTCGTGCGTACGCGCCCACGAGCAATACCGCTGCCCATGATAACCATGAGAAAATCAATTCATGGGTTTCTTTTTCCCTATATGGTTATGGGGCTCCGCTTGGTGGTCCCTCGGGCCGCCGGAGCTCCGCTATAAACAGGTTTGTAAAGGCGACTCAAATCTCCTGTGAGCAACAGGAGATTGGAAACTAAAACACCTGTTGTAAACACAAAACGGCCGTGGCATTTATCAATCCTTCCTTGGATCCTGGATCACCGTTCACTGTTCATACATGTATGTGTGCCGAGAGTTGTCCAAAAGAGTACCTCTACAAACCTTTCTAGAGGACTCTACGTAATGAAACCGGCTTTGAGGAAAACAATGATCAGTATCGAAGTATTTGATCGTCACGCTCGACACAAATGGAGAAGGTAAAATTTTTAATGCACCTTGTATGCAAACCCACAACTGTAAGGAAAAGCATTTAATGCTACTTAGGTTTAAAGGATTGACACAAAGGACCATATAAAACTTTAATCTTAAAGCCACATATGAGATTTACATGAATTTTTCGGAGTACTTTACAAAGGTGAGTATGTTAG
>JAHPZR010035733.1:0-5000 GCA_019787425.1 Platygyra sinensis
TCCAAACTGTTTTCTTATATCAAGCTTCTGAATCTCGTTTTTGTAGTCCTGAGCTCTGTCGGCGAATTTAGAACATCATCCGCCGTTTTCCTCGCCTTGTTTGCGTATTCAGGAAGATTTCGTAGTCGCGCGAGGACTTCATTGATACGGGAAGCATTTCGCGGGCAGATTTCAGAAAACCTTTCTTCGTATTCAGAATTGAAAGAAAATCTGATATGATCTGGGCAACGCGCGAAATCCTCCCCACACGAGCTGCTAGATTTTCTTCGTACCATGTTTCGACCTTGGTAACAGCAGACTTCAACTCCGTTCCAACTGTTTTCATCTTTGTGACCACTGGTCCGATGAACGACCCTAGTTCAGTAAGAGCTTTGCGTGCGTTATCTTGAACTTTGTCAATTACATCTGCAGAGAAATTTGCAGTTTTGGTGCACGCGCCATTAACTTTCGACGCTGTCCCGTTGGCAAAGTCCACGATGCTATCTGCAAGATCCTGGATATCTTTCAGTTTGCCAGTAAGCTCTTGCATGGAGTTTGAAACAAACCCTTTTGCTGCCGTGGTAAAGTTGTGTTGAATTTCGTCTAGTAGAGTGTCTACAAGAATTGTAAAGTTCAATAGTTCATCAAGTGCGTTTTGGGTTGTATTCTCAACGACTTGAAGGACTTGGATTCCTTCTTTTTCGACGTTTTCTCCGAAATCTTTAAATTGCTGGGAGGAATTCAACGCAAGTTTGTAAACGCTGCAAATTCGAGTTACGCTCTTTTCTGCAAACTGTTCCATTGCCGGCCCAAGTTCCTGAAAATAATCTGTTATGTCACTTATGACGGAAACATTTTTAAATTCCAAGTCAAGCTTGTCAATAAGATTTTCAAGGAAGTTTTGCAGAACGTCAGCTGGATTCGTAGAATTGGCCCTTTGATTCCCACCCAGGAGTCCACGGAACACCTCTTCTATGTCAAAGTTCTTGCCTGGCAATATCTCTTGGAAAAACCTCTCGAGATCAAAACCTGGGAGTTTGAACTGTTCGAAAAAGTCCCCGAGTTTTCTAAAAATAGCGATGAAATTCTGGAAGTTCGGAGATTTTAGGTTCAGTTTAAACTTTAAGCTGACTCGCCAGTCAAAACGCAGGCCAAAGTTAAAGCCACTGCCTTGAAAAGGTGGGAAGCGCTGGTTCATGTCCGGCAGCTGTAATTTTGGGAATCTCATTCCTTTAAGAACATCAAACAACGAAGACATGTCCAGGAAACGGTTGGCAAATTGCAGGAGCTTCAAGGCAACCTGCTGAAACGATTCTAACGAAAAGGAGAAGCGAATGGAGAACTTGAATGGGAGCTGCAAACGGAATCCTCCAGGCACGGAGAAACCTAAAGACTTGAAGTAGTCTTTGATTTTGTCCAGGTGAAGATCTACGGAGACCGCGCGTAGAATATCCAGAAGTTTCTTTATGCTAAAGTTTCCCGGCAGATTGTGGGGTAAGTACTTGGTTATTCCACTAACAATGTCCAAGATTTTGTCCAGAGCTGCAATGACCTTTTTGAAAATTTTGTCAACAGCAGTCAGCTTTCCAAGACTCAGCTGTATTTTCTTGATCTTGTCTATGAGCCACTTCCAATCCTTAACGCGGCCTAGGACATCTCTGGCAATTTTGATGACTTTACTGATGAGGTTAATTGGTCGTAGAGGCTGCACGAGGTTCTGCACAAACTGGACAACCTTGTTAACGAAGTCGACAAATTTTTCAATAGACAACGGCAGATATCCAGCTAATTTTTCGATAAATTTGTTTATTTGTTCCGCAATCACACTGGTAATACTGTCAAACTGTTTCAGTAAATCGTCCCCGGCATCGGCAATGGCGTGAATGAGGTCTTTCGGGAAGTCATTCTTAAAACTGGCAGAGGCCTTGAAAGCAGCCTTACCACGGGCGACCTCAAAACCAAACTTGAGAATATATGCTTGAATGTTTGCATAATTGTCGAGGTTTACCTCAAAGTTTCCACCAAAAATGCCAATTCTGAGCTTAACTTGATTGACGAACTGTATCATTGATTCTGCTCCTAGCCATTTGCCACCATATGTTTTGAGCCATCGTTTGGTAGGGCCAAGGGAAAATTCTCTTGGACGAAGAAACGGAAACAGAGCTCGTTTACGGCGATGAATTGCGCTTCGTCTCTTGCGTAAGTAGAGCGCTTTGGGATGGTTTCCGTGGTTTTCAAGAAGTTCAATAATCGATGAATCTAAAGTCTCGCTTTCCGGGGCGTGCCACAGTGCATGCTCCAGGCCTTGAACCACTGAATCGCTTAAATGCTGGTGGCGCTCAACGAAGACATTAACAACTGCAGCTTTTACTTCAGAGTGTTCATCCGTGTATAGCGCACGCAGTAGGTGTTGATTTGTGTGTTCGGGAGGAAGCTTGCGCATGGCCGAAATCACCGCTGATCGTATACCCGAGTTATCGTGGTCAATGTGTTCCAGGATAATAGAAAGTCCGGAGTGATGACCAAGATTTCCAAAGGCCCAGATGTGGTCTCTTAGGTTCATTTCGTGCTCTTCGCTATCTGGATGATAAAGAGTTGACCTGTTTCTGTATCTGTTGTGTATCATCTTTGCAATGTTACCACTCAAGGTTTCATTATAGCCTGCTCGCTTTGCTCTTTCAACGAGACCAGCCAAGACTAACATTGCTGTGGAGGTCACTTCATCTCCTTTCTCTTCTCGCGATATCAACTGTAACAGGGCGTCGAAAAGCCGCGTGTGAATTGGACCCTCTGGTAAATAAAACGTTCCAACCAGTAGAGTCTCGTATTCTTCCTGGCTAAGAGGTCTTGGATAGTCTGCTTGGATTGCCTGTGCCAAAGCATTTTGGGCGTCGTACTTCCCGTGCCCTGCAAGAGCAGCTACATATACTGCCCATGATGTGAGGTTTTGGTGACTTCGATCACGAACCAATCTTGCGATTATCTGAAAAGTACCTTGATCGTCACGAACCATGCGATGCATCTCATTTGAACAATCACCAATTTCCCGCTCTTTCATGGACTTGTCAGTAAAGCAGCGTAGCACTTCATAGAAAGGTCTTATCGTCTTCTTCTCTCCTCCGATCTTTGACCAGTTTATCTTCTCGGTGTCTGTAAATAAAAGATTATCGCTTGCAAGAGAACGTGCAATTTTCAAATGCTCTTCCTCAGTTGTGGAACGTTTGGAACGTTGTTGTTTAGGCTCTGAACAAGACCTTAACGTAAGCTTGCTGTATCCCCTGGTTGACATTTCTATGTCTTGGTCCTCACCTTGAAAGCCTTCGAAATTGTCCGCCCTGGGATGACCATTCGCAGGTCTGAAAAATGCCTCGTGCGTGCGGTGAATTTGGTCAATTCTTCCATCTTTCATGTGAACGTGAGCGCTGTGCTGAGACTGTATCTTGTGCTGTCCTTTCGCCGGAGTACCATCTGCAAACTGTTGGTAGTCGAAGTTTGTCCAGGTTCGATGGAGATGAGCGTGTGTGTTATTGGCAGAGAGGACATTGTATTTGGTTCGAAAGATACCGGAGTCATCGTGTTCCTGTACTTCATAAATGTCGGATCTAAGAGCTTCCTTTAGGTTGAGTTGAAAGGCACCTGCAATACCTGTCACCATACAATAAACAAAGAAAGCAAACCTTCTTGCTATATGTGTTATACAAAGCTCAATCAGTATAGCTGAAGCTTTGGAACTAGTTGCGGCAGAATGAATTTGTTGAATACGCACTGGTTATAGAAAAATCCGGAAATATTTTTGCATTCTGTTGATGTACAGGGACTAGCTACATCGAAGATGATTTCCCTCCAGGCATTAAAATGGGAAATAAACCTCACGACAGTGCTCTCTTTTTTTGTTTATTTAGAGGGGTGTGCTTAATGATTAAGCAATAGAGCACTTTTTCCGTGTTTACATAGCCTTATCTAAACACGAGGAGGGTTGGGAGAATTCGAGACAGTTATGCAAACCCGAGACGGAGGTTAGGGTTGCATATTTTTCGAGAATTCTCCCAACCCTCCGTGTGTTAAGGTGAGGCTCTGTAAACACGGAGAAAGCGCTCTACTGCTTTCATAAAATAATTCTTAAAAGTACACGCAAATCTGAAACGTCACAACCGTGTTTACATACTCTCATCTAAACACACCTATCGATCAATGAGAGCGCGCGGAGATGCTCACTTATTTTATAATTCATCATCCAACACAAGAGGTCATTGAAACATCGCTGATTCATTCGTGATCAAGTTAAAACTCGAGCCTTTAAGCCTGGTTCATGTGCGATAAGCATAACACAAGCGACATAAGCATAAGCATAAGCACAAGAAAAAAGGAACATGTTCCTTTTTTCTTGTGCTTATGCTTATGTCGCTTGTGTTATGCTTATCGCACAAGTGTGAACCAGGCTTTAGAGATCAATCATTCTATGAATGCAACGCCAAAACTTTTCTTGACAAATTAATGATGATCTCTTCTTTTATTTCTTTAAAGAATGGAGCCAAACCGACGAGTAAAGTAATGATCAGTGTTGCTACTAGGCAGAAATTGACTATTCTAAAAGCTTGTGCCATTGATTGCGCGGTTTTTTAATCTCAGTTTGTTTAATTCCAACTTACCCTTCTTGAAAGCTGCAATTTCCGGTGACTCAGCGTCTTTTGGAAACAGAACCTCTGAGACAGGACCATGCTCTTCCTGTTGAAAATAGAATGGCTTAGACAGCTGCTCTTCAAACTCTTCGTTGACAGGATGATTTGTGAGAACACGTCCATAACGCACACGCCTTAAGCGGGGTTCCCGAATGTCCAGCTTGATAAGATGAGAATGATTTCTGCCATTGAAGTCACGTGACGAGGGAGTGACATCGACCTGAGAGAAATCATTTTAATTAGTTCAAATGTTTATTGTTAAGTCGTTTTCTCATTAAACACTGAGAGTAGAATTTGGTTCTCCATTCTCGCGACTTGCCATATTTAAATTCCTCGGGAAAA
>JAHPZR010035733.1:10000-14623 GCA_019787425.1 Platygyra sinensis
CAATTAAAAGTACACAGATGTGAGCCTGCTTTGTTTTGTTGACTTCTGTCTATGCGACCCTTCACTGCGGGAATACTAGGTGCATGAAGATGTAGTCCTGATAGAAAAGCAAATTTCGTTAAAATATAATATTCCTTTAACGCGTGACATTTAACATTAAATGACTGGTCCCGAAGGGAAGTGTGAATGTTGTTTCCCGAGAATCTCCGAGTAATGTTTCACGAGACGAAGACGCGCCGAGATTCCAGCGACAACATCATGCCACCTCTGATCACGTGCAACAGCGGTCAACATCTCGCAGGTAACAGTGAACTGTTTCCCGCTTGACGTCATAGTTTTCGCAATGTTGCCCGCTCATGGCATTTGGCGGGAAACAGTTTCATTGTAAGATGTCATGTGTCCAAGAACTATCCAATGAATGGGCGCGCTGTAGAAGGAAAACGCCAGCTATATAAAAACAAAACAGTGGTTACTGTCCACTCGTTGTGAAAAAATGCCCTTATGAAGCCGAGACTAGAAGTAAAAGAACGAAATATTCTCAAATCTGGTCAACGATTGACTAGAACTCGAGGATAGGAATACTCAGAAATTTTAGTGTTAAAATGACACTTGAGAAGTTAGCAATGTTGGATAAACAAGTTTTTTTTAACAAGTATGCAATTAACGGATTCTCGAAAATCCAAAGCAGAATAAGGTGATTAAAACAATTGTTCAAGCATAGAGTAGAATGATATCTTTCTTCGGTTGCCACAACAACCACACCTAACAATTCAATTTTCGGTACGTACTTAACATTGTAATGTGTAATGAACGCAAATAAACATATTGGCTCAATTAACACAAAAAAAACGTGTAGGTGGGAATCATTGAGGACCTATATTGTGTGTTTGAACAAGAATTGTCATGAACAAGTTGCACGATCACGATTTTCTTGAGTATTAGTTGATGTTTTTAGTCACCGGGTATGCATTGTTAGGTCGGTTGGGCCAAAATAACCCGAAGAAATCTAAAAGCTAGAGTACTCTGATTTTCAGCAATTTAATTTGAATCATGGAAAATGATAGGATGTTTTCTTTTCCGGTACATTTACCATTATGGTAATCAAACAATTTGGCTTTTATATGAAGACAAAAGCAACCATCGTTTTTAAACGTTTAGACTGATCGTGTTAAATTGCTTGTTGGTACTGAAGCTTAGAGGAGCCACGACAGGGTCTTCTCATCTTGAACAGTTTAGTCTAAATTTTTCAAATTCATCGTTTGTAATCCGCGTCAATCTTCTCCATCCTTAACCATTCTTGTTGCTTTATGGTTTATTATTATCTCTTTGGTATTTTTTCTATCTTTGTAAAGTATTATTTTCAGGTTTCCTTCCATTTAACGATAATTTTGCACGAGGGGCAAAATAACTCAAAATACCGTGACCGAGGTCCATCGAAACTAAGCAACTGATGTATGTGCACTCTTGTGTATACATATTTTCAATTTTTTTATTCGCGGCCGCTGCTGTTTTTAAAAATAGCTTTCGTTTCAGCGATAATTTTATTCAAGAATTCAAAACTTATAGGAATTTAAGAAGGAAGTACCAGCAGTATTAACCAAGCCTAATCGAAGACTGAGTCCGTTGACTCGTTTTCATCCGATTCTTTCCAAATTTGGACAGTGGGATGATATCATTATTAGCCAATAGACCTTTTTCGCTTGTACATTTTGTTTTCCCAATACAGATCATGTGATGATACTCAGGAGATTTGATCCTTTGTCTTGTTCATTAAAAAGACTACATGCAGACATATTCATGCTTGCATGTACCCTTTTTAATGAACAAAACAAAGGATCAAATCTCCTGAGTATCATCACATGATCTGTATTGTGGAAAACGAAATGTACAAGCGAAAAAGGTCTATTAGGGAACTGGTCAAAACAACTATACTCAAACAGGACCCACCTTTGGGGGAGGGGGGGGGGGGGTTCTCAAAGACACCACCTATCTTCGAACATCACCAACAACATTTTATTGGTTTTTAAATTTGAGTTGACACAGGAATATTCAGCTAGCAAGAGTCGGCATTACTAGACAAACAAGAAAAGTGAGGTTTGAATCTCACTGTAATTTTGTACTGCTGGATAGAGGGGTGGCTATGCAATAAAGACACCATCTTTTGACATTAAGGGCCTACTGACATTTTTGGGGGATGCGTTGCTAAGGATGTAATAGTCAAGTAATTTGAGAGAATTTGGCATTATTTTGGTCAGTTTCAAACTTTTGTGAACCAGTGACCCTAAATATGACGTCATTATGCCACGCCCATGGTCACGTGACCGATAAAAGAAAACTCTAAATTTTTCTACGTGCTACATAATTTGGGTATTTAATCAGTGGTTTGATAATTTGTATTCATTTTTGCATCCTCCTAAGCATGGGTTTCTTTTTATTTTGAAAAATGCTCTTTTTAAAGAGATAAACGATATTGAAATACCCATAACATTTTCAAACAAAATGTTTTGAAAAAACCAATGCTTAGCTATATTCTGTATTTTGGGGTAAACTGTGTCACATAAAAAAATATTAATTCAATTTAAAATCCGCCGAAAATTTAGCGTTTTTGCCCAACCGGAAGTCAGTTCCTTTAAGCATGCGCGGTTGATCTGTTTCGCGCTGTGAATGAGCAAGATCTTTGCGTGCTAGTTGTACGCGTCAGCTTTTGACTTAAGAATAAAGTTTATGCAAGAAAGCTCTCTTCTCTGGTATCGAGTTGATTTATGAGTTTCTTAGAACAATGCACAATGCTTAATCATAACCAATTTCTGCTTTCGATTGATTCTTATTCTTTCTACCTGTTTGTCAAGTTTGCAGAAGTTTTAATTTTGAAAGGAAAAGCTGACGCGTACAAGTAGCTAATTTGCATAGTGGAGCGCGTGCACTTTCATGTCCGAGTCGGTGTCAAAAACTTGAAAAATATTTTTTCGCCATCTTTTGTGCTGAGATGCTGCAACAGTTTTCGCCAACGCTATAAAGCTACTAACGTCTTTTGTGTTTCTTCAGCAAAGTGAAATTTTATACTGGGAAAATAAATTAGACAAGGAGTTTTTAGAACTCAAACAACAAGGTTGGTCAAAGAAAGCGATACCGTAACTTTGCTGATTATCTCTGTTGTCTTCCGATATTTCCAGCTGAACTTTCTCTTCCCTACTTTCGTTCCCGACATTTAAGTTTTAAAACGACTGTAATTAAAACAATTAAAGTGCCCCTGTGACAAAAAATAAATTATTTTTTTTCTTTGGATTTCAAAACTATGTTAACTAAAACACTAAGTGACCCAAGTTTTAATCCTTGATTTAAAAAAGGCACCTGTTTATTTTAACTGGAACTTTCCTATTTAATGATCCGCCATTACTAAATTTAAGTTCTTGAGAGAGCTGGATCGAGGAGAAAATGACGTCAAAGGCTCACTAGTTTAAGAATGCAATGCGTGTGTACGCTGCAGAATTAATATGCAGCACGGGAGTTTTGGGCTTTCACACTTTTAAACTCGCACTTTGCATACATAATAAGCTGCGTTCACACGCTGAAATTTTAAGCTGGTGAGCCTTTGACATCACTTTTCCCGGATCCAACCCTCTGAGGTCAAATCGGTCAGGTTTGAACGTGAGTAATGGCGGATCGTGAAATCCAAAACTTACACTCAAAGTAAACAGCCTTTGGATAAAAATGAAAGGTCAGAATTTTGCAGTCAAGTGTTAAGCAGACACACTTTCAGAATCTCAAGAAAAAAAGGAAGTGATTTTTTTTGATCACAGGGGCACTTTAAGCCATTGTTGTCAAATTTTCCAGGTCGGCGAGTGGTTTTCTGGTCAGCTCACGATATAATGACGTCAGTCACCGGAAGTTACATTTCACTTCCTTAGCAACGCGCGAAAATCCGTCAGTGGGCCCTTAAGGAGGCTCGAAAGGTGTTTTCGTTGCTGTATTGTTTGTGGAACGATGGAAGATTACAAAGAAGGATGTTTAATGGTGTGGGCAAACTATATGTCTCCTTGTAACTCTATTGTTGGGCTATACTTTAAGGGTACTTGTGACGTCATATCAGTTACCATGGCAACGCACGAGGTCCACAAAAGTGTCCTCTAAATTTCAGTTTTTGCAAATTATCTGAGAAACTAATTCGGTGACCTACCATTTTTATTTCTTTATTGGAAAGTTCCCTAAGTTCTTTAACTTTTCAGACAGTATGGAAAAATTCTATCTAGTAGAATTAAATCTATTTAAAGAAAACGCGTTTTATGGTTTACAGAAAATTCCACTAGATAATTTTCCCCGAAACTTTTATATCTGAAGTGCCATCGCGAATGGTGCGTGTATGCAAAAAATCAAGATAGGTCACCGAGCGAACTTTTGAGCTAAAAACAAATGTTTTCCGCAGATTTTATTTCCGGTTCGCGCGATTTTACGCAGCATTAACTTCCGGTGTGCTGATTTTAATACTGATTCAGCTGACGCGTGCATCTTAGTTATGGCGTGT
Organism: Platygyra sinensis; assembly: GCA_019787425.1. Taxonomy (NCBI): domain Eukaryota; kingdom Metazoa; phylum Cnidaria; class Anthozoa; order Scleractinia; family Merulinidae; genus Platygyra; species Platygyra sinensis. The sequence goes on from JAHPZR010035733.1 coordinate 14,523, forward strand.
GTAGATTGCGCGCGCGTGCGACTAAAAACCCTTTCGAGCCTCCTTAAGGACATTCGCGCCCAAAAACTTCCCACGCACAGATTTTTTTAAAACTTTGACTG
>JAHPZR010035735.1:0-17029 GCA_019787425.1 Platygyra sinensis
AAGAATAATTGTTAATTACACTACGAGTTGTAGATTAGTGTAACTTATATTAAGTACCCTTGCCAACAATCCTTTAGTTACAGTAACGATTTTACTCCATGCGATCGCACCGCACGGCTCGGCTTCTTTCATGACGTTTCCTCAACTGTCGCCTTCGTCTTCGCCGCCTTTCCTTAAGGAATTTCTTGCAGTTAGCTCCCCCTAATTTGCGCATCCACGAGCAAATATGGAACACGTCGTTCTCATTAAATCGTAAAGCAGAGTTGTAATTTACTTGATATCGGTAATATCTCATGTAATGAAGGTACCCACGTATATATGGGAGGCGGCCATTGCAGGTCTTGATTGCCTCAGGCTCCTTGTACGAGTTAAAAACTCGGTCGCGATTTCCGGAAAACACTCCCACCACGTAACGCTCGACTTTATCTCGACGGCCGTTGATCCTGTGGCGCTCATAAACACCGGCTCCTGACGACCCTGCTGTGGCGTCACAGCACTGAAAAAGCATGTTGGGGTCAATGGCATGAATGCGACACTTCCTATAACAAGTTAAAAGAAAAGCAAGTCAAGCTAAGAGCCTAAATGCCCGTCCATACTACGTAGAAGGAATTTGAATGGGAGGAGGGTTTAATACTCCGAAACGCATCAAATGTTTTCCGTCAACAAAAAACGAAAACTTGGCCAGGGAAATCACGTGATTATAGTGACGTCAACGTTTTATAAAAGCTCCGTTTTCAAATTGTTTTCCGTCCAAACTAAACCAGAAAAGAGGGCGCTTTCCAATCCCTCCGGTCAGGTGAAAGGGCGTTTCCGGAAAGATCCCTTTTTGGTGACAGATTGGTGTGGATGGTAGGCCTAACCTAGCTGCGTTTTCAAATTTTTCCTGCGTAGAGTGGACCATGCCTAAAACTAAGACACGAGTACTCCCTTAAGGTGGCCGAACACAGTTTTCAAGTGCCTATGCCTAATTTACCATGACTTGTAAACTATTCATGCTTTGGCGCTCATTTTTTGCAAGAGTTAAGGTTAACCACTGAAATATTTATTCTTGCATTTTGACTAGGGTGTGTGCTGTTGCCATGGCAACGAAGATGGTTAAAAACAAGGCTTAAATAATGGTTTTTGGTTATTTAAAAAAAATCCAGTCGTTAGATTGTTTTCATATTTTGCACACTAAGAATGGACATTAAATCCCTTCTGTCAATACGGTTCTAATAAAATTTTGACATATGCGATTTTCGTAATTCGCCGTTAATCGTTTTCTGTATTATTAAAAATTCCCTATGTCAAAGTTCAGCTTTTTTTTGATAGATCATTCACGTGGTGTCTGATCTATTTTTCTGCCAAATTTCTTGAAATTCTAACGACTGAATCGTTGAAAATCAGCACGTTTCTGCTAAAGCAATCGATCTCAATTTTTCGAGCAACTGAGCATGCGTTGCATTTAACTAGGTTCTTTAAGCTAAAAATACTGAAACTGCAGTCAGGGATGGACATCAGAGTTAAAATTTGTGCTTGACACTGACTTATTTAACGTTTGAAACGACGTTAATAAACTTCAAAGACGTTTCGACCGAACAACTTCGGCCTTCATCGGTTTTTTAAAAAGCCAACTGAGTGAAGAAGAGGGTTTGTCCTTTGACCCTCTTCCTTGCAGTGCAGAGGTGTTGTTTACAAAGTCGGTTGCGTGGATTGCAATTTCGTATACTATGGACAGACTGACAGAGCTTTGCAAACAAGGTTAAAAGAACATAAAAGGGCCGTTCGGGTTGGAGACAACAATTCCAAAGTTGCGCAGCACGCGAACCAGTTTGTTCATAGTATAGACTTTGACCATGCGACAATTGTAGACAGGGCTAGCAATTTTCACGAGAGACTTTTTCTCGAGGCCTGGTATTCGAAGAGAGACAACAACGCGGGAAACGAACACATTGACATTCCAGATGTTTATGAATCCCTCGCGTAATCACGCGCACCGGTCGTTAGTTGTGTCAGTGCTGGCGTAGCACGCGCAAAACTGTGAACCGTTAGAAAGCCGTCACTCAGTTGGCTTTTTAAAAAACCGATGAAGGCCGAAGTTGTTCGGTCGAAACGTCTTTGAAGTTTATTAACGTCGTTTCAAACGTTAAATAAGTCAGTGTCAAGCACAAATTTTAACTCTGTGGTTCTTTAAGGTTCTTTCGGTAACAAACAAAAGCTGAAAATTGATGGGTTCTTTGCATCGTTACCTGTTCTAACATATCTTTGTAATAAAAGACTAAGGCCATCAATACACTGCGTTCAATTATAGAGAAAAATAACACAGATAGTGCGGATGTTAAGTAAATAAAATGATCCCTCTATTGACGGCATGTTTTGAAATCCTTGTACATGCACGTGCTAAATATTGCATCAGCAAAAGCACGCGGAAAACTGTGTTCGGCCACCTTAAAAAGCCAGGAAGCAATCACTTTTTGGAACATTGAGAGGGCCAAGGCCCTTCCTAGTTGGGACACATTTCATACCTAATGTTTCCAAACAAACTGACATTTTCCTCAGTCGTATTTTGTAAGAAAAAACAACGGAAAACAGCTATCATGCTCAAGAAAAGCAGTAGCATTTGTCCTAATCGATCAGTGCTTCGACATCTACAGGTAGATGTGAAATCTGTATGAGCATGTTGTCCCTTGCAAAGGGCCCTCTTCAAACAGTACATTTGTCACCCATTCCACAAATTCCTCCTTCCTTCCCTCACTCCCTCAGTCCGAGAGATGTTTTAAAACAAGAGCCCATACAAACCTGTACAACATGGTACCTTCCTCTCTGTCCTCGTCAAATGCTGTAAAGTGAATGGTTTTATGAGTGCAGCTCTTCCCAGAAGGGTACGTTTGGCTCGGAGCAATGGGCAGGAAACATCGACTATGGTTCGCCTTTAACTTGATCAGCGCGTAGTCAAATCTCGTAGCACTTGGATCGCTACCATTCTTCCACAGCTTCGACATTTTGGTGTTACTGATCTCATGCCAAGCTGTGGTGCCGTTTCTCAACAGGAACCCCACTCGTAGATGTCTGTACCCATCTACGTAATGGCTCCCGTTATGAAGGCAATGAGCTGAAGTAAGAACATGTTTAGGAGAGACAAGGACGCCAGAACAGCCAGTGGAGATAACCACTGCAGCTGAAAAAGGACATTTCTCGATCAACGATGGAGGCACCACGAGTCGATCATCCACTTCAAAGACAAGCCTTTTAGATCGGTGTTTAACAGTCTTGTCTTGCAAAGTCTGACGAGACTTTGAGATTATCGAGTCGGCATTTCCAAAGGTTGAATCGCCCGAACCATCGACAGGCTTTAGATTTAGAACTCGGCGTTTTTCGTCGACATTTTTTGGTAAAGGTTGTGCAATTGACTCTGTACTGCCATGAGCATCGGCAAAGTTGGTGGTGCTCTTTCGAAGCGACTCTTTGTGGCGCCAAAGTCGGTCCGCTTGGATAGTTTCTTGAGAGAGGCCAAGAACTATAACAGCTTTCATTGTCGTCACAATAACAAATGCAAACGGAATCGCCATCTTACCTCTTAGCAAAAGTGTCACTCTTGCAAGACCTTCACTGAGTTATCACTCTAAAAACAGCCTGGAAACCGATAACATCAATGAGTTAGACTCAACATAGCAATATCGCTTCACAATGTACGAGTCAGCTAAAACGAAATTATTATGTTTGAAGCTTCGTAAGACAGGAAACCTTCTTCATATGGTAAATAGGGGTGTTGAAAATGCGACAAAAGGATGTACAAATGCCCACTAATCAACCTTTGTTCGTTTGTATTGTTTTTAAAGCCAAGTTTATCATAAGACTCTGACATAGTTTCGACGGTTTTCTTTTCAAGCTACTGGGACTAAACAACTGTTTTTCTTTAGATATTGCTGAAGCATACATGAAAAGTAGAAAGCTGCTAGTTTGTCAGCGATAAAGCAATATCAGACTGACTTTTCATGCCAACACAACCTCTGATCAGTCTGATAAAGCCGGGCCAAAATTTTATAAACACATTGCACGATCTTTTTGTTGCTGATAGCATCAAATTTTGAAAAGCACAAAATGCAACCGTGTCGGCAAGCCAAGAAATACAAAAATTGATTTAAAAGAGTGAAAAGAAAAAACTCAACCAAACAAAACAGAAAAATAAACATAGCAAAAAGACCTACAAACAAGCAGCGTTTTAGCTAACGTCAATTGTGTCTCCAGTGATATACTGCGATAATCCCATGTCATTCACTAATCATCGAAAGATTGAAAGAATTTTTTGTCGTGTTGTCAGCCAGTGACCTGCAGCGAGACATCATGTACAGACGAAGCCACAAAACACTTAAACAATTCGCCCCCATGCTCATAGCCGTCAGTCAAATCTCCAGTTTCTGTTGTGTTTGATATGATTTGTTCATCGATAAGAAGGAATATTTATGCGAAACCTGTGGTTCTCACCGCGAGTGCAAATAAACTGAAACTCCAAATTTCCTGTCAAAAGCGCGAGAAAAAAAATGTTTCTTTCTTTCAAGGATCTGATGTGGTTGTAAAAACGTAACTGGTGTTGCATAAGCCAGAATGTAAACTTTGAACTGAAACATAACTGACTAATATCATGTTAAATCAGAGTCAATCTCTGATTTGCCACCGCAAATACAGTGCTAGATTGTCTAGGACAATTTCGAACCTCAGCATTTGAAATAGCCCTCGTACTGCATTATCTAATTGGTAAATACGATTACTTGAATTTAAATGCGCTCCTTTACCCAAGAGCTATACGCAATAAACATCATTACTTTGTTTTTACAAGACTACTTAAAAACCGTGCAATATTTACAGCAGGACAGATTAAGGGATTACGGACTGACAGCGTTTGAAAAGACTGACTATATATTCGTCCGAGCAAAAACAGTCAGACACGACATTTGCAAGACGTAAAGAATACAGCAAATTCATCGAAGCAAATGTACAAAGGCCTACAGAGGTTTATACGTACCACGTTATCTAAGAGTGAAGAGCGAGAGGCACAAGCTGAACCCCGCAAAAGATGTGTTTCCTGCAAATTATCACGATCGAGTGCGTTGTAATGACACTTAAAACGATTTTAAAAGCCGCGGATCAAACCCACAGTCACGCAAAGCTCTCAGGTTTATTTAAAGCTCAACGTCACATAATTAGTATCAAGAAAACGCCACATGCACAAAAAGAACGACAGCCGGTTCCACGCGTGTTACTCTAAATAGAGCGTAGTTTTACGGTGAGACATTTTGCAACCGAGAGAAAAATACATCACTGAAATAAACCAGGTAGTTTTCGGGTGGTCGGTGTTTCGCCATTAACAGGCTTCCTGTGATCATTTCTGTTTGTTCATGTGGTGTAGGGGAAACTCGACCAGCGCAAACTTCTTGCGGTTTGCTTGTTAAACTAAGGTTATCGCTGATTTTCTCGACTGCATCTTGGAAGGTGATACTATAAAAATAGCGAATCGTATCCACCTCCCGGGCAGATACGGACATATAGAGTTAACAGTGACCTTATTTTTCTGTGCCAAGGGGATCACTAGGTGTCGGTCACTGAAATGACTAAGCTGAAAGATGCATTCATAATTTTTTTTTTCTTTATTGTTTCCGCAGGGCAGTTAAAATTCACTGGAACTCATTATCGCTGCATCTTTGAAGATTTTTTTAAAAAATTCTAGAAGAATCAATAATCTTGCATTCCTGGAACTTACGCTCATCTTTTCAGCATCACCACAGCGTTAGCTCTATGAAGAAGATTGACAAACCGATCTATTTGAGACATGCGCACTACTATGATCCCCGACATCCAACAAACGGCGCGAAAAGCGTGTAAGCGCGAACACATAACGCTCAACATGAAAGTATGTGGGCAAAGTGATCAACTTGCTACGCAGTGAGCGTGCTCAACTTTGGCTAAGATAATCCTTTTGGCGTTTAGATCTAGAACTTTAAGTATGGAAATCATATATTACATGCTGTGATATGTGTATGAGAGGAGGGCCGAAAGGAATTCGAGTAGAGGAATGAGAAAGCGAAAAACAAATTGCAGGACAACACGAGGAACAAACCACGCGTAAGGAACGATTGATGTGATGAGTGTACCAGATAAAATGCAACCCGATAAGTCTTGCGGAACAGGAAAGCACAATCTCGTTCCCAGAGACAGTGCATTTTCGGTCAGCGCTGACCGAGCGCTCGGTCGAAAGCGAGGCTAAACTGGGTATCATCTCCAGGGCCTGCAATCTTTTTGGTCAGCACGAAGTAGTTTGGTGCTCACAAAAAATGGTGTTGACCAAGACGGAGCGAGATGCTACAATAATATTATACTCGTGGACAGTATTGCCTAACTCTGTTTGGGACGAAATTAAAAGTACAGCAAAGAAACACTCTTTACAGAAAACTCACTGAGGAAGCTTTTCAAGGAAAACATAATAATTGAGATCAGCTACCGTGAAAAACACATGATTTACCACAGTCTTACAACTAACCAGAGCCCTAATATCTTTCTTTCCACTTTTCCTTTTCTAAGTTTTTCTGTTCATGCCTTCTCTCGTAATAAAACTTTGAAAGAAATCACTGAGGAATCACGAATTGAAAGAAAGCCTATCGCTTAGTCGACTGAGTGATTCTCTTCCCTTAATTATCATGTCTGCTTGGAGAATGGAATTGATCACAAGTTCAATCATGATTGTCAGCTACGAAATTACGCGGCGTATCTCAGTTTAACAGATGAGAGATCTGTAAAATTTCCTGATAGCTGCGGAACGAGCTGAAATTTCAACTGATAGCTATGAAATTGCCGAAGGTCAAATAGGTTGACCCGCAGTGGGTTCCTTTGGCTAATTATGCTTTCAGCAAATTCTGCTTGGGTTCATGGTGCGTTTTGCTAATTTGATGTTGCTGAAACTTCAGCTTTGAAACAATTTAGCAAGTAAATTATTTGACAGGAAAAATGACGGACAAGAACCAATCGATGCTCGAAAATTGAAGCAAAACAGACCAGGAGAAGGATTTTGTAAATATCTTTCCTCTTTTTTTCCAATCTTTCGACTTTTGCTACAAGGACCTGTCACTTTTTTGCGCGTGCCAAAACAAGAAGAACGAAATTTTCTTTTCCATAGCAGGCTCGAAGAGCTTCACAATCAGTGACAGGACTCCCTTAATTCTTAGCCAAATAGTTGTCAAGTTTCCGCTTAGGGAGTATTTTTTTACAACTTCGTTTACTTTGTGTGGATGCAAAATAGTAAATTTAATTAGCTCTGCCATTTCAAAGCAGCCACGACACGACCACCGTTCTCGTCGACTTGATATTGACTTCTGGAACATTTTAAACATTGAGGCCCTGTCAATACTTCGCCGGTGGACTTGAAAACAGAGGCTTCATTCAAGTGCTATGAAAACGCATTTTCGGTCCACTCGATCTACGCCGGAGGAGTTTGAAAACTCAACAATCACCGGTCATTTTGGATTCGTGTTTGAAAAAAATTGTTAGGGAAATCCCATGCTTATCGTTAGGTCGCGCTTTTCAGAAAGCCCCGTTTGCAAAATAATTTCTGTCCCGGCTCGAACTGAAAACGAAACGGCCGACGCTTTCATCAAATTCCTCCGGTTTGAAGAGCGTTTCAGAAAGCTTTGTGGCGGATAGTGGGCCTAATCGTAGAAATAAAGCTGCGATTTCGAATTTTCTTCAGCGGAGTGTGAACGGGGCCTTAGCCGATGTTACAAAGCAAAGTTTTTTCAGCAGTATTATTATTATGATAACTCGTGCGCGTGTAAAGCCAACTGTACCTGAAAGATACTGTCTCCTCCCTGTTCTTTTTTTTATTAAAAGCGAATTTGAGCCTTCGCGCAGAAAAACTCAGCTGTAAAATGTCTTGTAGCACGTTGAGAAATCTTTGATTATCATGTAAACAAAGTATATAAAAAATTTAAAGATTGTACATTTCCTTCTTCTCTGCAGTTTTACTCCGTAGGAATGTTGTTAATTAGATTTGGATGTGATCGGCGAAATATACAACAGTGCGAAAAAATAAGATAAACTCTGAACAGCGGAAAATGAACACAGTATTCCGAAGCTGCTAATTATAAAATACAGCAAAGATCAAGAGAATCGCAGAACAAAAGTAAGTCCAACTTCTTAGTTAACAAAACAAGGAAATCACAACTTACTGGCTTATCCTCGATCTTCCCCGCTACTTGACAAGTAAAGAAATGTACACTGATTGCTTGTTTTATATTCAAGAGCCCATTACAAGCTTCCGGTTTGTTAATTGCATGTTCCCGGCTACTTGTCTGGCTGGATTTCCCTCCGCTGTCAACGCGTGGTCACTGCATTCAATAGCAATTTAATTCTTCTGTCTGTAGAAAGCCTTAGCGTTCCAATTTCCGAAGTTTACACGCAAAGAGGGGGCGGTTTAAAAGTACGTGACTATTACAGGGGAAGATGTGAAATCATGACAAAAAACCATGCATTAACAGGCAATGGTAAATATTTAAAGGTTCTTGAAAGTGATTTTAAGCAAGACCTTTTCCTTTTGTAAACTAATTATGAAGATTTGAAATCCCTAATGAGTGTGGTTTTTTGTAGTTAGTCTAAGCGGCGACATCTGTTGACTGTATCACAGGTGTTCTGCTTATTTACCGGGCAATAACAATACCCAGGCAATACATACTTGACCTGTATCAAAGTAGTTCCAAAACTTATGCTTTTCAGTGAGAAGTAGATGTTTGGTCCTGTGAACTTTCAAGCTTCTGAAGCGTAGTAACATAATTTTGCCTTCTTTCCTTGCCCTTGAGAACAGTCACCCAATAAAACAAATCTGTTTAGTCTGAAATGACCACCAGTGACTCAAATGTTGATGAACCGTCGCATCATTTAACATGTCTCGGTCTTGAAACAGGTCAATCAAGACAAGTAATTCTCAATGAACAGCAGAATAATTCTTCAATCCGAGATGTTAAGCAAACTATTTAACTTGAATAAGCTATTAAACTGACAAAAAACGAAAATAGCTCAATAACCACCTAACCCTTAAGCCACGTAATCTTACCGCGTATAAGTCGTTGAAGCCTCGCTGGTTTATGTTTCTCTGTGTTTCAGTTATGTTTATCTGAGAGGAAATGCAGTGAACAAAGCGATTTGGGAGTTTTTTGGGCTAAAATTCAGCTTCTTAACTGAGTCTCAAAGAAACTTATTAAGGCAAAACGGATCGGCAATAAGTATCTATCTAAACTGGCACTTTATAAACTCGCGAAAAATTCTGCCAGCGAACTGGGCTTTCCCATTAGGTTTTATCCAGAGAAAATTAATATTATTATAAAAGAATTACGAGAAAAAATGTGAAAATAATACACATTTTGCCAAAACTTGATATTTCTACATTGGAATTTCTGCTTCGAGTTTTTCTTTCACTTGGCAACAGAGCGAATTGGCTCGCGGGCGGCTTGTTGTCTTCATTTCCGCTATGCCGTCAATATTGAAGGCGCCATAGTTTTCAGTGCCTATCCAGGCGGTAGGTAAAGTTGCTCTCACGAACTTTTCACTGTCACTTTTCCAATAACTTGTACCTGGGGGCAAAACTTTTTCCTCTTCTCTTTCGTACATGCCCTAGGGCAAAACTGAATATCTTCCTTGGAGCGAACAACAAACCCATTGAAGAAGCAACTGATTTTGTGTTAAGCTTGCCTTAAAAAGCCAGTTTCACTTGTTTCAGTTCAGTGATTTATATCCTTCTTCAAATAAACCATTAAGATAAACAGTGGTTTATTGACTCAATAGAAGTTTAATGATTTTCCGGAGAAAATGGACAATTTGGTGACGTTCCAGAGAAAATAATCGAAGAACCTAACAATGAATGCATGCAATGAATGAGCGATATTCTGTTCGGCTTAAAAGGATTTTAGGCGGGGCACAAAGCTCTCGATTTCAGTCGCTTTGTCCAAGTTTCAGTTGTAAAAGCTTTTATTGTTAATTATCTCATGCAATTTCCCACGATTTAGGCAGCCAATATCGTCTAATGTTTCTGAAAGATTTAGTCATAACGAAATTTAAAACGAAACCTGTTCTCAGGTTGTGTTTCAAATAACACTTCTCATACTCCATTTACAATGATTTTCTCACCAAAATCAGTAGTTACCTTTATTAAACACCCAAACAAAAGATTGTTTGGAACTTTCATTTTAAACAAAACGTATCCAAAGTCTATCTCCAGTCTGATGATTAATTATTTTATCTGGATTAAAATTACAGTTTTACTGGCCCATCTTTCTGATTCATATGGAAGTCTAGTGCAATTTCACTAAACTCTCGAAAATTTTCACAGCTAATACCGAACAGGCCCAATCTAAGTCGATGAAATGATTAAGACAGCAATCAGTCTCTATCGACCTCAGTTTCCTCGAAGATGAGTCAAATTTTCGGATTTCAATTAAGTAGAACGTAAAGTGAAGAAACAAATAACACAGGTCAAGAAGACTCGGTCAAAGACCTTCAAATGTTAAGTGTTAGAGATTATCATATCGGAATAAACTTGTCGCACTATGGTTATATTCTTTATCTAGAAGAAGTTTTTGTTATCTTGTGAGATGATTGCGTATGTCTCTTGACCTTCACGTTATAAAGAAGCGAGATTTAGTCGCCGATGAAAGCGGTCATGTTCTGCGGGAAGACAACACGAAAAGCTGTCAATAAGTAAACAGACACCTGCTAATCAACTTCTCCAAAGCACACCTGGCAGTCTGTGGTCTGTTTACTCCAGAGTTGAATTTCTATATGCCACAAAAATCTTAGTTTATTCAAGAAATATCGCTGAAAATCAAATGGATGTTTTTGATTTTATCACTGTGTGGTTTATTGCTTCCAGCAATCTGACCACCTGTTGTCATTGTAGAAGAAAAAAGAGCAAATTATCTCAATTGTGTCGTCATTTCTCCCCTGCGGTCCAGTTTCAATGGAAATCAGTCTGGAGCCAGAAAAATGGAGAAAGAGAATACCCTTAAGACTTTAAGGGACAGCTGCAGCAGTCTCGCTATACTACCATATCCCTGAACGTTCCAAGCTTTCAATGACCAGGCTTTTCCAATTGGTCGTTTTTGCACAGCTCTTGGCGGCTTTGATTCTTATGGCTGCACAATTTTATTTGTTATCAATGCAAGACCGGCAGGGGCCGATACCTGCCCAAACAAGGCGGGTTCGTGTACTGAGCCTTTCACATGGGCGTGGAAAACAAGGAAAAAAGGGACAATCGCATAACGAGGTGGCAAAATCCCATGCACAGACTTCAAGGCGTTTATACTTGACTTATCAACCTCCGGATGGCGGGTGGAATAATCACCGTATTGCCCTTGAAAATGCACTTATCATAGCCAGGTTGCTCAACAGAACGTTAATCGTGCATCCAGTGGCGTCGCACGACGTGGCGATTTCCTCGAGGCGGAAAAATCTTGCACAGTGGAGAAGCTTAGAAAAACGATGGGGAATCAACTGGGTTTACAACTGCATGACCGAGCGAGATCTGGTACCTATATCCCAGGTTCTCGATCTTAAGCGCATGCGCAGCGTAATCAACGTTTACGAAGTGAAAGCAAATCACAAACAATTCTCAGCGAAATTTTCCAATTTGAAATGGCATCGTGTCTGCCATTCAGATGCCTTAGGTTTCTGGGTTGATGCTATTCCCGAGGTAAAAGAGAATTTGACCCGAGGGATTGAATTTGCTCCCAACAACAGTTCGAGAAGCGTTCGGGCGTGTCCGCGAGAGATGAAAAGACATATGCACGCACACAAGCCCATAGTTCGTGGAATTTTAAGTGAGCTTGAAAATGTAGAAGCCGATATTATCTACTTGTCTCAGGACACAAGTTACAAGGCAAATATTCGGTTTTTCCACAGAAAGAATGCTATCTTAGCTCAGCACTGGATTCTCGATAGCGTGAGGTTTTCACCAAAAATTTACGAGAAAGCGTTCCAGATTTTATCGATACTCCCACGCCCCTTTAACGCCATACACGTGAGAAGAACCGACCACAAGATTAGCGCGAACATGGCGCCATCTTACTGGCTGCAGAACATGGCGCGCCTAGCATTCCGCAACGTCACTTCAGCTCTGTATGTCGCGACAGATGAGCCAGATAAAATCTGGTTCGAGCCGTTCCAGCAAGCAGGCTATCAGCTGTATTTTTCAGACGAATTTTTTAAGCCAACGGGGCGTTCTTTCGACATGGACATCAAAGGGCTGTACGATCAAGTGATTTGTATTCATGCCAAGTTATTCGTTGGCTCAAAGGGCTCGAGTTTCAGTGGTTTTATATACCGCTCCAGGGGTGAAGTTATGAGGAAAGATGGTTTGATCCTAAGCCATATGCCTGTTGGCTGGTTAGGTCATAAACTGACGCGGGAAAACTGAGGATAAGAGTCAACCTCCAAGGTTTAACTTCTTCCCAGCCTCGTCCCGAGGCCAGGGCCTTTCTCCACTTTGCAAATCGTCGAGGAGAAGGCCCTGGGAACGAGGCTGAACTTCTCCACTTTGACTCGAGAAAGATGGGAAGCACAATTTGAGCGAGGCGAGGAATAAACGTACTGAGCACGTCACACACAGAAGACACTTATCGCAGCTGCACGATTAGTTCGAGGGTCGACTATATTCTGGTTTCACCAGATCACGTTTCACATCAGAAAACCATGGCTGCTGATAAGCATTTTCTCACCTTGTTTACATAGATCATGCTGGTAAACTTCGCTATGTTAAAGGGGCTCAGTCACGGCATCTTGAGTTATTTTGAACATCGAAAAAAATAACCGTTAAATTGAAGGAAACCTAAAAATAACACTTTGTAAAGATAGAAAAACATCAAAGAGACGATAATAAACCATAAAGGAACAAGGATGGTTAAGGATGGAGAAGATTGACGCGGATTGCAAACAACGAATTTGAAAAGTTGTGCTAAGCTTTTCAAACGTGACTGAGCCCCTTTAAGAATATAACAAATTAGTAGAATTCTACTAGTATACTAATGCAAATGCTGTAATCTGATTGGCTGAGCCACTGCACACTATCAGCCATTAGTGTGCAGTGGCTGGAACTAGTTTACGTGGCGGTGTTTTTTTCGTTTTGCCAAAGTTTTGGAGGAAAATTTTGATGAAAATGGATACGTCAATTCCTAACAAGACTAAACGAAGGAAGTTTACGGTTTCTTGACCTAAAAAACGTTGAAATTATTGAAAAAATGATGCGCCCGTGTGCACAACTGCAATTTTGAATGCCAATTCAATCTGGGTGATCTTTTTACGGCGCAAAGTCGCTCTCGATTTCTATGAGGTGCGAGGTGATAGTTGATCCGGACTTCGGGGGGGGGGGGGGGAGTTGGGGGGACAGCAACGAGTTTTAAAAAGGAGAGCAGAACTTACAAACATCACTTTTATAAAACACAGAAAATCCGGTGCATTGCATCAGTCCCAAGGGCTTTTGTCCATGATTGCAGATTCAGACCATGCAGAGTAACGAAACAACAATCTCTATCACAGTGAAAGAAACCAAACAACACATACTCGATACCCATGACTCCTTTATTATGTAACATTTACATCGATCAGTTTTCTTTTTTTCCATCTTTCATTGATAATTCTGAGGCATTCGTCGTATTATTTAGTATCACTTGAAATATTTCAAAATTTCCAAAGGATTTGACATTCATGGGCCTTTCCTGGGCAAAATCAATACTCTTCGCAAATCCTATCAATCGTCTCCAAATCGTCTCTTTTGTGACACTGTACCTCAGTGAGCTACTAAACATTTCCATCGATTAAGCTCCCCGCTGCTGTACATTACAAATATGACTCCAAACAACACTAGCCTTCCTGAAAATATCGAATATCCCAGGGGTTAATGATGCCAAAACCTTGGGATATGCCCCATCGTAATGATGACGTTTTCAACTGATAAGGTATAATTCCTATTTTAACATCGTAACACATTTATTACTTATTTTCTCACCTCAATTCCCTTTTTACTGACACCCTATAAACAGGGCCAATACATCTGTACAATTTACTGTTGATAATAATCGCTGCGAAATTTCAAATAAAAAATAAACTAAATCTTACGTTAGTTCCTTGAAATAAATATTGATTCTTTAATGAAGAGGATTGATTTTTAACAGTAATTAAATAACTTTTGCAAAGAAAGAACTCAGCAGTTTTCTTTCTACAATTCGATAACTTCTAATCCTCTTATCCCGAAAGTTTAATGAATTAAGTTATCTATTGAGGTCTTGCACATTATGCCGGAATTATTTTGAGCATCACAGTGAGACAAAAGAATCGAGCATTAAGGCGGAATAGTAGTGACCAAAACTGACTGATTCCGGGCCTTTAGACAGGCCGAGAGCAATCTCTTATTACCCAGTGCTCTCAAGAAGAAAATGAGCTTCCAAATTGCAAGAACGTCTTGCCAATGTAACCCTCTGCTGTTTCACCTGAGCGAGTTTTTCATTTTTAGTATTTCGTATTGGTCAAGCCAGAGAGCAATGGAGAATTACAACGAAGCGTCACTCACGATTCGATAAAGTAAGCGTTAGAGGACATCTTTTTCTTATGTAAACATTAAGGAACATAATTGTGACGCCTTTTGAGCATAATAATATAATAATGAGAACCTTTGGACATCAAACATCAGCACAGTTTTATAGGGAAAAAATCGAGCATAATGTGTAAAACCCTCCTATATATTTACCTTACCTACAGCAAAATTACTGCTGCTGACAGTTACGTTTCCATCCGTTTAATTTAAAATTCTTACTTTTGAACCAAGATCTGCGCGATTCTATTTTACAACAAAAGGGAGATTGATTAAAAAAGCGAAAGATAACTTCACGGCTGTAGTACAAAATGCTACATCCCGATCAAACTTCAAATTCTTTGATGATTCTCAATTTAAATGTAAAAAAGAGATCGTTCCTGAAGAGACAATTTCGATATTTGTATTTGCGAAGTTAGGTCACGTAGTCTAATGGAAGCTTTGCCTTCTACTATCACACATTCATTTATATACAACAGCGAAATATTCTTCGCTATAAATAAGCAAACTTATCGAATAGAATTCATATAACATAATTATTTAGCCATCCCTAAACTTAATTCAATAATAGAGAAGTTACCTAACAAACAAATTAAATTGATTTAGACTCCATTTAATACTTGCTCGTGATTAGGTAGTTAACAGAACTTCCCAAATATGGCAGGCACCGGCATCTCAAAACAACCAATCACAAACAAGCCTAATCACTTGTGCGTCTATAGCAGAATGCACTGTTGATTTTGGTCGTCATCGCCGCGTGAATTCTTCTCTCGCTTCTCTGCCATTCTCAGTTGTTTGTCCAGTTCTTGCAGTTTTTTCCTCTGTTCTTTGATCCTGATGAGCTCGTCTGTTTTTCCTTTATCGCTCATTTCTTTCTCCAGCAGGTCCGCCATAAGGAATAACTCCTCGGCGGCTTTGGCCGCGCAGCGTTGTTGTCTCACATCTAGTTTGGCAAGCTGCCGTTTGTCCTTCTGTACTTTATCTTTCACCCTGTGCAGAATCTCCGATCTCTGCTCTAATTCTTGTTCCACGTGCTCCAATGTCTCCTTGTGCACGGCTTCCAGATCAGAAAGCTTTCTCCGCTCAGTTTCAAGCAGCTGATTGACACTCGCCTTGCGTTTCTCCAGCTCTTGCACGGCTTCTCCGATCGTGAGTTCCGCCACCTCCTGCTGTTCCTTATGCTTCTTCTCCAGTTCAAGTAATCGAACCTTCTCTTTCCTAATCAGGCTTCGTTCCGCTTCTCTTTCGTTCTCCAGTTCCTCCAGCTCTTCCTCATTCAACGTTTCTTTCTCAGCCTGCTGAAGTGCCTGGCTGTGTTGTCGCTCCAACAGCGCAATCCTCCGGCGCTGTTTGTAAATGAGTTTTTTGCGCTCTCGCCCCTCACGGTCAACATCTTCACATCTTCTCTCGATCTCTTGTTCATACTCAATCAGCGGTCCTAGTTCATTCCGCACCAAACTCTCAACTTTCTCTCTGAGCGGCATGAGAATCAACTTCTCGCCCTCCAGATGTTTCTCAAGCTTGGTTTTCGTCTCTGTCACCATAAGCGTGGCCTTTTGAAGAGCCGTTTGATGCTTGTTTAGCAATTCGTTCAAGATTTTCCGTTCCTCTCTAATGTCCTTGATTTCCTCCCGAGTTTCGAATTCTAGCAGTTCTTTCTTTTTCGTGAAATCGGCTTCAGTCAACTCAACGTCCTTATCTTCGTTTTCCAACTCTTCCAACTTCCTCCTGGCTTCCTCCACTTTCATCCTTGCAGCCCTTCTCTCCATGATCATTTTTTCCTTCTCAATGAGTGACGCTTCTTCCACCTCCTCCGCACTCTCCAGCATCTCCCGCACGTCTCTAATCTTGGCATAGGCCTGGTCTTGAGCTCGTTTGTGTTTGGCCTGTACTTCTTCCAACCTGCGCCACTCTCCTTCAATAGCTGACTTTCCAGTGGTCAGGCTGCGGAGCCCTTCCAAGGTCTCCTGCTCCACTCGCCGGACCGACTCCTTGGCTTGGGACACCTCCCTCTGAGCTTGCTTCCGCTGCTCTTCATAATCAACCTCCAACTGCTTCAGTCGCTCACGGAGTACTTCCAGTTGCGACTTCTCCTCGGGCTCCGCCCTAGCCGCTGCCTCGGCTGCTGCCTCAGCTGCCGCTTCGACTTCCGCCTCACTGCGTTCAGGAGCCGTCAGCAGCATATCATTGCTAACAGAAGGACTAAGTGTCCCGGATGACGATGCTATACTGTTCCGCTCAACAGTGGCTCGAGCCTGCTGTTCAGCTAATTCTAATTCTTGTGATTTTGTTTCAATTTCTTGCTGCAGTCTTGCCACTTCTTCACGCTGCATTTCAACCTGAAAACAAAATTAACGTCCATCTAAGTAGCAACACCAATGAAAAAGACAGAATCCTAACCCTGTCTTCCATAGTAATGCCCACACTCTC
>JAHPZR010035736.1:0-17500 GCA_019787425.1 Platygyra sinensis
CAGACAGAAGAATTAAATTGCTATTGAATGCAGTGACCACGCGTTGACAGCGGAGGGAAATCCAGCCAGACAAGTAGCCGGGAACATGCAATTAACAAACCGGAAGCTTGTAATGGGCTCTTGAATATAAAACAAGCAATCAGTGTACATTTCTTTACTTGTCAAGTAGCGGGGAAGATCGAGGATAAGCCAGTAAGTTGTGATTTCCTTGTTTTGTTAACTAAGAAGTTGGACTTACTTTTGTTCTACGATTCTCTTGATCTTTGCTGTATTTTATAATTAGCAGCTTCGGAATACTGTGTTCATTTTCCGCTGTTCAGAGTTTATCTTATTTTTTCGCACTGTTGTATATTTCGCCGATCACATCCAAATCTAATTAACAACATTCCTACGGAGTAAAACTGCAGAGAAGAAGGAAATGTACAATCTTTAAATTTTCTATATACTTTGTTTACATGATAATCAAAGATTTCTCAACCTGCTACAAGACATTTTACAGCTGAGTTTTTTTGCGCGAAGGCTCAAATTCGCTTTTAATAAAAAAAAGAACAGGGAGGACTTTCAGGTACAGTTGGCTTTACACGCGCACGAGTTATCATAATAATAATACTGCTGAAAAAACTTTGCTTTGTAACATCGGCTAAGGCCCCGTTCACACTCCGCTGAAGAAAATTCGAAATCGCAGCTTTATTTCTACGATTAGGCCCACTATCCGCCACGAAGCTTTCTGAAACGCTCTTCAAACCGGAGGAATTTGATGAAAGCGTCGGCCGTTTCGTTTTCAGTTCGAGCCGGGACAGAAATTATTTTGAAAACGGGGTTTTCTGAAAAGCGCGACCTAACGATAAGCATGGGATTTCCCTAACAGTTTTTTTCAAACACGAATCCAAAATGACCGGTGATTGTTGAGTTTTAAACTCCTCCGGTGTAGATCGAGTGGACCGAAAATGCGTTTTCATAGCACTTGAATGAAGCCTCTGTTTTCAAGTCCGCCGGCGAAGTATTGACAGGGCCTCAATGTTTAAAATGTTCCAGAAGTCAATATCAAGTCGACGAGAACGGTGGTCGTGTCGTGGCTGCTTTGAAATGGCAGAGCTAATTAAATTTACTATTTTGCATCCACACAAAGTAAACGATGTTGTTAAAAAAGAACTCCCTAAGCGGAAACTTGACAACTATTTGGCTAAGAATTAAGGGAGTCCTGTCACTGATTGTGAAGCTCTTCGAGCCTGCTATGGAAAAGAAAATTTCGTTCTTCTTGTTTTGGCACGCGCAAAAAAGTGACAGGTCCTTGTAGCAAAAGTCGAAAGATTGGAAAAAAAGAGGAAAGATATTTACAAAATCCTTTTCCTGGTCTGTTTTGCTTCAATTTTCGAGCATCGATTGGTTCTTGTCCGTCATTTTTCCTGTCAAATAATTTACTTGCTAAATTGTTTCAAAGCTGAAGTTTCAGCAACATCAAATTAGCAAAACGCACCATGAACCCAAGCAGAATTTGCTGAAAGCATAATTAGCCAAAGGAACCCACTGCGGGTCAACCTATTTGACCTTCGGCAATTTCATAGCTATCAGTTGAAATTTCAGCTCGTTCCGCTGCTATCAGGAAATTTTACAGATCTCTCATCTGTTAAACTGAGTTACGCCGCGTAATTTCGTAGCTGACAATCATGATTGAACTTGTGATCAATTCCATTCTCCAAGCAGACATGATAATTAAGGGAAGAGAATCACTCAGTCGACTAAGCGATAGGCTTTCTTTCAATTCGTGATTCCTCAGTGATTTCTTTCAAAGTTTTATTACGAGAGAAGGCATGAACAGAAAAACTTAGAAAAGGAAAAGTGGAAAGAAAGATATTAGGGCTCTGGTTAGTTGTAAGACTGTGGCAAATCATGTGTTTTTCACGGTAGCTGATCTCAATTATTATGTTTTCCTTGAAAAGCTTCCTCAGTGAGTTTTCTGTAAAGAGTGTTTCTTTGCTGTACTTTTAATTTCGTCCCAAACAGAGTTAGGCAATACTGTCCACGAGTATAATATTATTGTAGCATCTCGCTCCGTCTTGGTCAACACCATTTTTTGTGAGCACCAAACTACTTCGTGCTGACCAAAAAGATTGCAGGCCCTGGAGATGATACCCAGTTTAGCCTCGCTTTCGACCGAGCGCTCGGTCAGCGCTGACCGAAAATGCACTGTCTCTGGGAACGAGATTGTGCTTTCCTGTTCCGCAAGACTTATCGGGTTGCATTTTATCTGGTACACTCATCACATCAATCGTTCCTTACGCGTGGTTTGTTCCTCGTGTTGTCCTGCAATTTGTTTTTCGCTTTCTCATTCCTCTACTCGAATTCCTTTCGGCCCTCCTCTCATACACATATCACAGCATGTAATATATGATTTCCATACTTAAAGTTCTAGATCTAAACGCCAAAAGGGTTATCTTAGCCAAAGTTGAGCACGCTCACTGCGTAGCAAGTTGATCACTTTGCCCACATACTTTCATGTTGAGCGTTATGTGTTCGCGCTTACACGCTTTTTGCGCCGTTTGTTGGATGTCGGGGATCATAGTAGTGCGCATGTCTCAAATAGATCGGTTTGTCAATCTTCTTCATAGAGCTAACGCTGTGGTGATGCTGAAAAGATGAGCGTAAGTTCCAGGAATGCAAGATTATTGATTCTTCTAGAATTTTTTAAAAAAATCTTCAAAGATGCAGTGATAATGAGTTCCAGTGAATTTTAACTGCCCTGCGGAAACAATAAAGAAAAAAAAAAATTATGAATGCATCTTTCAGCTTAGTCATTTCAGTGACCGACACCTAGTGATCCCCTTGGCACAGAAAAATAAGGTCATTGTTAACTCTATATGTCCGTATCTGCCCGGGAGGTGGATACGATTCGCTATTTTTATAGTATCACCTTCCAAGATGCAGTCGAGAAAATCAGCGATAACCTTAGTTTAACAAGCAAACCGCAAGAAGTTTGTGCTGGTCGAGTTTCCCCTACACCACATGAACAAACAGAAATGATCACAGGAAGCCTGTTAATGGCGAAACACCGACCACCCGAAAACTACCTGGTTTATTTCAGTGATGTATTTTTCTCTCGGTTGCAAAATGTCTCACCGTAAAACTACGCTCTATTTAGAGTAACACGCGTGGAACCGGCTGTCGTTCTTTTTGTGCATGTGGCGTTTTCTTGATACTAATTATGTGACGTTGAGCTTTAAATAAACCTGAGAGCTTTGCGTGACTGTGGGTTTGATCCGCGGCTTTTAAAATCGTTTTAAGTGTCATTACAACGCACTCGATCGTGATAATTTGCAGGAAACACATCTTTTGCGGGGTTCAGCTTGTGCCTCTCGCTCTTCACTCTTAGATAACGTGGTACGTATAAACCTCTGTAGGCCTTTGTACATTTGCTTCGATGAATTTGCTGTATTCTTTACGTCTTGCAAATGTCGTGTCTGACTGTTTTTGCTCGGACGAATATATAGTCAGTCTTTTCAAACGCTGTCAGTCCGTAATCCCTTAATCTGTCCTGCTGTAAATATTGCACGGTTTTTAAGTAGTCTTGTAAAAACAAAGTAATGATGTTTATTGCGTATAGCTCTTGGGTAAAGGAGCGCATTTAAATTCAAGTAATCGTATTTACCAATTAGATAATGCAGTACGAGGGCTATTTCAAATGCTGAGGTTCGAAATTGTCCTAGACAATCTAGCACTGTATTTGCGGTGGCAAATCAGAGATTGACTCTGATTTAAACATGATATTAGTCAGTTATGTTTCAGTTCAAAGTTTACATTCTGGCTTATGCAACACCAGTTACGTTTTTACAACCACATCAGATCCTTGAAAGAAAGAAATATTTTTTTTCTCGCGCTTTTGACAGGAAATTTGGAGTTTCAGTTTATTTGCACTCGCGGTGAGAACCACAGGTTTCGCATAAATATTCCTTCTTATCGATGAACAAATCATATCAAACACAACAGAAACTGGAGATTTGACTGACGGCTATGAGCATGGGGGCGAATTGTTCAAGTGTTTTGTGGCTTCGTCTGTACATGATGTCTCGCTGCAGGTCACTGGCTGACAACACGACAAAAAATTCTTTCAATCTTTCGTTGATTAGTGAATGACATGGGATTATCGCAGTATATCACTGGAGACACAATTGACGTTAGCTAAAACGCTGCTTGTTTGTAGGTCTTTTTGCTATGTTTATTTTTCTGTTTTGTTTGGTTGCGTTTTTTCCTTTCACTCTTTTAAATCAATTTTTGTATTTCTTGGCTTGCCGACACGGTTGCATTTTGTGCTTTTCAAAATTTTATGCTATCAGCAACAAAAAGATCGTGCAATGTGTTTATAAAATTTTGGCCCGGCTTTATCAGACTGATCAGAGGTTGTGTTGGCATGAAAAGTCAGTCTGATATTGCTTTATCGCTGACAAACTAGCAGCTTTCTACTTTTCATGTATGCTTCAGCAATATCTAAAGAAAAACAGTTGTTTAGTCCCAGTAGCTTGAAAAGAAAACCGTCGAAACTATGTCAGAGTCTTATGATAAACTTGGCTTTAAAAACAATACAAACGAACAAAGGTTGATTAGTGGGCATTTGTACATCCTTTTGTCGCATTTTCATCACCCCTGTTTACCATATGAAGAAGGTTTCCTGTCTTACGAAGCTTCAAACATAATAATTTCGTTTTAGCTGACTCGTACATTGTGAAGCGATATTGCTATGTTGAGTCTAACACATTGATGTTATCGGTTTCCAGGCTGTTTTTAGAGTGATAACTCAGTGAAGGTCTCGCAAGAGTGACACTTTTGCTAAGAGATAAGATGGCGATTCCGTTTGCATTTGTTATTGTGACGACAATGAAAGCTGTTATAGTTCTTGGCCTCTCTCAAGAAACTATCCAAGCGGACCGACTTTGGCGCCACAAAGAGTCGCTTCGAAAGAGCACCACCAACTTTGCCGATGCTCATGGCAGTACAGAGTCAATTGGACAACCTTTACCAAAAAATGTCGACGAAAAACGCCGAGTTCTAAATCTAAAGCCTGTCGATGGTTCGGGCGATTCAACCTTTGGAAATGCCGACTCGATAATCTCAAAGTCTCGTCAGACTTTGCAAGACAAGACTGTTAAACACCGATCTAAAAGGCTTGTCTTTGAAGTGGATGATCGACTCGTGGTGCCTCCATCGTTGATCGAGAAATGTCCTTTTTCAGCGGCAGTGGTTATCTCCACTGGCTGTTCTGGCGTCCTTGTCTCTCCTAAACATGTTCTTACTTCAGCTCATTGCCTTCATAACGGGAGCCATTACGTAGATGGGTACAGACATCTACGAGTGGGGTTCCTGTTGAGAAACGGCACCACAGCTTGGCATGAGATCAGTAACACCAAAATGTCGAAGCTGTGGAAGAATGGTAGCGATCCAAGTGCTACGAGATTTGACTACGCGCTGATCAAGTTAAAGGCGAACCATAGTCGATGTTTCCTGCCCATTGCTCCGAGCCAAACGTACCCTTCTGGGAAGAGCTGCACTCATAAAACCATTCACTTTACAGCATTTGACGAGGACAGAGAGGAAGGTACCATGTTGTACAGGTTTGTATGGGCTCTTGTTTTAAAACATCTCTCGGACTGTGTCGAGACCGGGTGATGTCGTTTCTAGGCACCATGTGGCCTTTGTGTGGAAGGAGGGAGCATGTTTGGGTGAAAGTGTGTGACTGAGGGAGTGAGGGAAGCAAGGAGGAATTTGTGGAATGGGTGACAAATGTACTGTTTGAAGAGGGCCCTTTGCAAGGGACAACATGCTCATACAGATTTCACATCTACCTGTAGATGTCGAAGCACTGATCGATTAGGACAAATGCTACTGCTTTTCTTGAGCATGATAGCTGTTTTCCGTTGTTTTTTCTTACAAAATACGACTGAGGAAAATGTCAGTTTGTTTGGAAACATTAGGTATGAAATGTGTCCCAACTAGGAAGGGCCTTGGCCCTCTCAATGTTCCAAAAAGTGATTGCTTCCTGGCTTTTTAAGGTGGCCGAACACAGTTTTCCGCGTGCATGTACAAGGATTTCAAAACATGCCGTCAATAGAGGGATCATTTTATTTACTTAACATCCGCACTATCTGTGTTATTTTTCTCTATAATTGAACGCAGTGTATTGATGGCCTTAGTCTTTTATTACAAAGATATGTTAGAACAGGTAACGATGCAAAGAACCCATCAATTTTCAGCTTTTGTTTGTTACCGAAGGAACCTTAAAGAACCACAGAGTTAAAATTTGTGCTTGACACTGACTTATTTAACGTTTGAAACGACGTTAATAAACTTCAAAGACGTTTCGACCGAACAACTTCGGCCTTCATCGGTTTTTTAAAAAGCCAACTGAGTGACGGCTTTCTAACGGTTCACAGTTTTGCGCGTGCTACGCCAGCACCGACACAACTAACGACCGGTGCGCGTGATTACGCGAGGGATTAATAAACATCTGGAATGTCAATGTGTTCGTTTCCCGCGTTGTTGTCTCTCTTCGAATACCAGGCCTCGAGAAAAAGTCTCTCGTGAAAATTGCTTTTTTTTTTGTTTTTTTGTTTTTTTTGTTTCTCTCGTGAAAATTGCTAGCCCTGTCTACAATTGTCGCATGGTCAAAGTCTATACTATGAACAAACTGGTTCGCGTGCTGCGCAACTTTGGAATTGTTGTCTCCAACCCGAACGGCCCTTTTATGTTCTTTTGACCTTGTTTGCAAAGCTCTGTCAGTCTGTCCATAGTATACGAAATTGCAATCCACGCAACCGACTTTGTAAACAACACCTCTGCACTGCAAGGAAGAGGGTCAAAGGACAAACCCTCTTCTTCACTCAGTTGGCTTTTTAAAAAACCGATGAAGGCCGAAGTTGTTCGGTCGAAACGTCTTTGAAGTTTATTAACGTCGTTTCAAACGTTAAATAAGTCAGTGTCAAGCACAAATTTTAACTCTGATGTCCATCCCTGACTGCAGTTTCAGTATTTTTAGCTTAAAGAACCTAGTTAAATGCAACGCATGCTCAGTTGCTCGAAAAATTGAGATCGATTGCTTTAGCAGAAACGTGCTGATTTTCAACGATCCAGTCGTTAGAATTTCAAGAAATTTGGCAGAAAAATAGATCAGACACCACGTGAATGATCTATCAAAAAAAAGCTGAACTTTGACATAGGGAATTTTTAATAATACAGAAAACGATTAACGGCGAATTACGAAAATCGCATATGTCAAAATTTTATTAGAACCGTGTTGACAGAAGGGATTTAATGTCCATTCTTAGTGTGCAAAATATGAAAACAATCTAACGACTGGATTTTTTTTAAATAACCAAAAACCATTATTTAAGCCTTGTTTTTAACCATCCCCGTTGCCATGGCAACAGCGCACACCCTAGTCAAAATGCAAGAATAAATATTTCAGTGGTTAACCTTAACTCTTGCAAAAAATGAGCGCCAAAGCATGAATAGTTTACAAGTCATGGTAAATTAGGCATAGGCACTTGAAAACTGTGTTCGGCCACCTTAAGGGAGTACTCGTGTCTTAGTTTTAGGCATGGTCCACTCTATGCCGGAAAAATTTGAAAACGCAGCTAGGTTAGGCCTACCATCCACACCAATCTGTCACCAAAAAGGGATCTTTCCGGAAACGCCCTTTCACCTGACCGGAGGGATTGGAAAGCGCCCTCTTTTCTGGTTTAGTTTGGACGGAAAACAATTTGAAAATGGAGCTTTTCTAAAACGTTGACGTCACTATAATCACGTGATTTCCCTGGCCAAGTTTTCGTTTTTTGTTGACGGAAAACATTTGATGCGTTTCGGAGTATTAAACCCTCCTCCCATTCAAATTCCTTCTACGTAGTATGGACGGGGATTTAGGCTCTTAGCTTGACTTGCTTTTCTTTTAACTTGTTATAGGAAGTGTCGCATTCATGCCATTGATCCCAACATGCTTTTCCAGTGCTGTGACGCCACAGCAGGGTCGTCAGGAGCCGGTGTTTATGAGCGCCACAGGATCAACGGCCGTCGAGATAAAGTCGAGCGTTACGTGGTGGGAGTGTTTTCCGGAAATCGCGACCGAGTTTTTAACTCGTACAAGGAGCCTGAGGCAATCAAGACCTGCAATGGCCGCCTCCCATATATACGTGGGTACCTTCATTACATGAGATATTACCGATATCAAGTAAATTACAACTCTGCTTTACGATTTAATGAGAACGACGTGTTCCATATTTGCTCGTGGATGCGCAAATTAGGGGGAGCTAACTGCAAGAAATTCCTTAAGGAAAGGCGGCGAAGACGAAGGCGACAGTTGAGGAAACGTCATGAAAGAAGCCGAGCCGTGCGGTGCGATCGCATGGAGTAAAATCGTTACTGTAACTAAAGGATTGTTGGCAAGGGTACTTAATATAAGTTACACTAATCTACAACTCGTAGTGTAAGTAATATTATTTACTATTGACTATATATTCTCTAGAAGAGACTTTAAGAAAACCACAGGGCGACGAAAACGGGAATGTCGCTATGAGCAGTACAATGGCTATACACGTGCGATATAATTCTTTAGGCATTATTTCTTAACCGTTCCCTGCGAAACAACAACGTGGAATGACAAATTGTACGTTCAGTGTTTAAGATAGTGAATCACGACGGGTAATTTTTTAAATTTCAATTTTAAAGTTAACGCCTTGTTTTGCATTCAGTTGTGAGATAGTGTTAAAAAAGACAAACAAACTAAATTACTTTAGAGTATCGCGAGACTCGTAGTTTAAACATTGTTTCCTTGGCGTGGCCGATGTTAGTACCTCCTTAAATTCCCTCATGACATTGATGAAGGGCTCTTCTTTCTTTTGAACATATATTTGTCGTTCGAAAACTGAAGCAAGAACTAGTTGGAGACGGAAAATGAACATTTGATCTTGAAATGAGCACAGAGAAAAATGTATTTTTCCCCTTCGTATATTGATAATTCATTGATAATTCATCAAGTTAGAACAAAGAAAATCACAATCGTGAAGGTTTATATACCCGGTCTCAATTAGCATAAATTTTGACGATTTTACGTCTCCGGTTACTCCTTATTAGTTTTGGTTTTGATTGAGAAGATATATCAAACACTCGAGACAGTGTTTCATCGGCTGTCCAAACACCTCGAATTTCGTCAAAAATATTCCGCTGCGCGTCGTATTTTCAACTCTCTTTTCAGTGTTTGAATATCCCGATGAAACACTGTCTCTCGTGTTTGATACATAATGTAGTGTAGTTTAACATGAATGTAACAATATCCGCATAATATTAAATATATATGAGTGTTAAAAGTATTATATGTTTTAAGTAAAATTTAGAAAAAGGATTTTAGTAGCTCGTTTGTAGGCAGGACGGAGACATTAAAAAGTATTCTTTCGTGTAATTTTACCCAAACTGTTACATTTTGTACAAGCAAGGTTTTTATATTCCCTTTTGGTCGTTTATTCAATTGCTGCTGAAACGTACAGGCTGAATAAATTCATAACAATATTGAGATGTTAAATAGTGTTTTCATTCTCTTAAGATTGACCCATGTTGCATTGTTCTGAGCATTTCCTATCAGGGAATCAAAGATGCGCGCGCATATAAAACTGCCGCCACAACTGCCGCTGCCCTGAATATCTCATTGTTTCACCCCGAACATGCTTAAGGGGGGAGAACCTTAACTACAAATCTGTTGCTAAGGAAATCTCAAAACCTCCGTTTTTTTGGCTCCTGAAGTCCAATGGGCATCAAAGTTTACCATGTTTGTTCGATTCATGTTTCCTTTAAATGTTTCGAACCACGCCCATATTTGGTATGTCACGTGACCACAATAGAAAATGTCTAAAAACTCGGACTGAGTGGATCGTTTTCGAAATATAACAATACGATTTGTTAAAACACGGCATTATCTACAACTTGTAGTATGCGTTTGAGGAAATGTACAATATTTCGAAAATTATAGATCTTTAAGAGGCTATAAAAGCACTTAAACATCTATAATTTTCGAAATATTGTACATTTCTTCAAACACATACTACAAGTTGTAGATAATGCTGTGTTTTAACAAATCGTATTGTTAAATTTTGAACACGATCCACTCAGTCCGAGTTTTTAGACATTTTCTATTGTGGTCACGTGACATACCAAATATGGGCGTGGTTCGAAACATTTAAAGGAAACAAATGGTAAACTTTGATGCCCACTGGACTTCAGGAGCCAAAAAAAAGGAGGTTTTGAGATTTCCTTAGCGACAGATTTGTAGTTAAGGTTCACCCCCCTTAAAGAACTCTATATCTAGACGATTTATCACCTCACCCACGACCTCCGGAATAGATCTACCGTTACTCTGCCGACTGAGCTACAAGGTCGCACAGAGAAAGTCAGGGACGATTTTAGATGGTGAATCGGCGGCTCAGTCGGCAGAGTAACGGTAGATCTATTCCGGAGGTCGTGGGTTCGATTCCCACCGAGGTCAAAAGATTTTTTCTTTGCCTCGTGTGGTTCCCTGTTTCCCTTTACTAGGGCTAACGCCCAGTGGGTTATTCATGGGTTTAAGTAGCACTATAATTTACACTTCAGAGTTAATTCTCTGGTTCCACTATTTGTGTTCCCAGTGCTACGCGGCACAACATTCAAGAAAAGTAGGGTGTGTTCTGACCTCTAATAGTGTCCACTTTGTTTCTTTACCTGATAACTTTACTGTGCAATTTTCAAACCTTTTGAAACGGTTCGGTGGATTATGCGGAGTGCGGAGTGTGCGGAGTGCGGAGTGTGGAAAATGGGGAGTGTGGAAAATGAGGAGCGTGGAAAATGCGGAGTGTGGAAAATGCGGAGTGTGGAATTTTTTTCATTAATAATCTTTAATTAAAGGGCATTGTCACGCTATTTGGCAAAACTAGAAGGTGATCTAGGTTTGTTATTGAAGACTATTTGAAGGTAATAAAACTGTTTCCTGTCGCCTGTCGCTACGGATGGCATGGATGGAAACGGATTGAAACTCGAAAAAATTGGATAATTTTTTCGAGTTTTGATGCTACTTGTTCCAAAAATCCTCAAGGAATTTATTATGGTTAGCCCTCTCTGATAAAATTCATTTGATATCTTAGTCGTAGCTTTACAGAAGCATTTTGATTAAAACCCCAATGTAGTGATTTTAGCAGAGAAGTGATATAAAATAGCAAACTCCTAGTGACACTACTACTTTAATTCCTTTATATTCTCATCGAAAGGGTGTTTTATAATATCGTAACACATGCGTTTAAATTAACAAAAATCAACAGCATAGCATTATCCTTACATTTTCATGACTAAACAGAACAATATTTTTGGTAGCTTTAAAGAACACTAACAAATAAAAGATAGAAATCAATGCATCATTGTGAATTCACGATATTAACAATCAATCTATAGTCTTTAAAAACTGGATGATTCCTTACATTTTCATGGCTAAATCGAAAAACATTTTTTGCTAGCTTTAAAGAACATTAACGAATGGATAAATAACGGATAGAATTCAATGCGCTTAGCATTATTGTGAATTTACGATATTAACAATCGATCTATAGTCTTAAAAAACGGGATGCATCCTTACATTTTCATGGCTACATCGAACCGGCAATAGTTTTTGTAGCTCTAAAGAACAGCAACGAAAGGTAAATGAAAGATTGAAATCAATGCGCTTAGCATTATTGTGAATTCAGGATACTAACAATCGATCTATAGTCTTCAAAAACGGGATGTATCCTTACATTTTCATGGCTACATCGAACAATAGTTTTTTGTAGCTCTAAAGAACAGTAACGAATAGGTAAATGAAAGATTGACATTTTTACGTTTAACATTATTATGAATTAACAATCGATCCATTCCCGTCAAAAACGGGATGCATCTTTAAATTTTCATGGCTACATCGAAAAATATTTTTGGCAGCTAAAAGTTCAAATCAGTGCACGTAACATTATTGTCAATTAACGATGTCAACGACGAGTCCGTGTTCTTTCAACATTTCCCTCTGGCCTTCATCAAGTGATTGATAGGTACTGATGTCGATTAGTACACGGCCGTCAAAAACAGGGTTTTTTCACCTCATATGTACAGGGCTTGGATGGTAATAGGTATTAGTAAAGTCCGTGCTGTACACTAACGCCCCCGTGTTGTCGTCCCTACGTACCAGACGCCGATCCACGTGCTTGACCACGATGTTGTGTGGTGGAACTTGGCGAACATGTCACCGCATCCGTAGCACTTTTTAACATTTTTTGGCAAGGCCACGAGGTAATACGAATGCGGCGACAAACCTGAGTGCCATGTTCCTGCTGCTGCCGATGTTTGGAACTACGAAAATGGCCGATAAGGGGGTGCTGCTTGGGAAGGAACGTTTTGCAGGTGTGCTTGAAATGTTGAAGCGTATGGAAGAGGAAAACGTGCACCGTGTATGCCAAAGGTTTCGAGCAAACGCCGATAAATTGCGTAATGTTCGGATGGCACAAGCTTTTAAGGTGGCTCAATAGGGTTATGCAAGATTACGAAGCGCGCGCCAGTGGCCTCAAACTAAAGTTAATATTCTCGTTCTTTTTGCTATTTTCCTTATCAAAGCTACTGAAACATAACAAACGAGGGCCAAAATTTGCTGTTCAACAGTCACCTCTAATATCAAGGCTTTTAGTTTCAAATTAAAACTACTCAAACATCGCCATTTTTTGACGTCTGTTCGGCTTTGATTTCAATTTTCTTCAGTTTCCTTCGGTAAAATTTTCTGATATGCTCAAACCGGGTAGAGTCTGGCAAGAAGAAACTTTTAAAATCGAAAAAAGTAGGGGTTGTCAAGGTAGTTTTTTCGTTTTTAGCATTTTTGTGTTTTTTTGGCTGAGCGAAAACCTTCTCTTACAAATTTTTCTGATAAATTGAAAGCAAGGAAAGCTAATAAGGAATAACTTCTCTGCCAAATCTTAAGGAATTTCACCGAAGGAAATTCGAGAAATCTGATAAGGATTTTTCTATTTTTCACCTCAATGGCAATTACGCCATCAGAATAGGAACTCGCCAAGATCGCTATGTGAGCATGCGCGAACTTTCGAATCACGCGGTTTTGTCGATGAGCGACTCGACAATGGCGGTCTCATCAAAATACACACAAGACCTTTCCGTCCAAATCATTTTCTTTACGTTTCCTTTTAAATGGTTTCTCTGTTTCTACTTCTGGGCTGTAATTTGAGCTATATTGTTGACTTGTTCGCTGCTTTGCATGAGCTTGCGTCAGCTAGCGCGCGCACATTACTAAAGCTCGCATCATCGGTGCGCGCGCTCTTAAAACCCTATTGAGCTACCTTAAGCATTTTTGCTTCTTTAGCAATGTTCCTCAACTGAGAATCTCCCTCTCCAAAAAATCGCTTGACAACAACAACTTTGCCACTAGGAATGCAATTTCCTTTCATGACTGACCCAAAACTTCCCTTGCCAATCTCGTCTTTATCCTTAACATCACTCCAGGCAAAGTTGGGTAGGCCCTCAAAGTAACCTTTTGAGAGCGATTTAGTCCCAACAAGTGGTATTTTGAAAGCCATGACGACCTTCAATTATGGCGATCTGGCGCTCTGGCTCGAGGACACCAATGAGGGCTTAAAAGCACGTGGAAATCAACTACAATGGCTTATTATTTAAACCGGAATCAACTGGAATAGCTTCCACTTGAACCGGAAATTACAACCATGTAACACAAATTTGAAACCACTACGGATGCGGTGACATGTTTAATAAAACATTTCGTCAGCTATCACACGTAGGTGACACCACACGGCGTGTGGTACGCGATACTCAGGGAGGTTAGTGTACAGTTCATGGGCGTAGCCAGGATTTTTCAAAGGGGGGGTCACACTGACTCATACAGGGGGTACTCATCAGATTGGCACCTGAATATTGTGGGTTATTTGCTTACAGAAAGGCTTACAAAGGGGGGGTCACGGGCACCCCAGGACCCCCCCTGGCTACGCCCTTGCAGTTAGTTAACATTATTCCAGTTGTTCTTCCACACTGTTTTTCCGCATGGGAATGGAAATTAAAATTAAAAAATTTCCACACTCCGTATTTTCCACACTCCGCATTTTCCACACTCCTCATTTTCCACACTCCTCATTTTCCACACTCCGCACTCCGCACACTCCGCACTCCGCATAATCCACCGAACCTTTTGAAACTCCCATCTTGAATGCATATGGAAAACAAAACAGCTTAACGGGCCCGGTAATTACCGGGAACTTCGAGACACGGGCCCCTGATTTGGTTGAATAGTTAAGTTGGTGTGAGTTGACGCCGTAAGAAATTCGTACAGTTGCTTTGAGAATCGAATAACAACTTTATTTTATGTCTCGGTGAGTTGGAATCCTAACCCCGTTGTTTACAAAACAAAACGTTCATCATCCACGACAGGAAGTAAGGTTATCTTTGTTAGTATAAACAGAACTCCATGCAACTGATCAGCGCCAACTCTGAAAAAACAACTAGATATGTAGCACGCGGTAGACAAACTGTTTACCTCCAACTGAGCTCTCAATTTGTAACACACAAGAATTTTCCTCGAAGTTCAACAATTTTAACTCCAGCTAGTTAATTTTGAATTCTTCAAATTTTTGTTGCATTCCTAAGATCTCAGTGCTTATAACGCTGCTGTATGGGGTACTCGCTTATGTGGGCTATAGGGTTTTAGCCGTTTTGGTCATAAATAAGGTATCGATTTTGGCCATTTGGTCCTAAATAGGATGCGGTTTTTGCACTCTAGCCTCGAACTGCGTATGGTCTTTAAAGAAGCTACTTCTCCAGGTCATAAACAGGGTGGAGAAAATCGTAGCTTTTGGTCATTAATAGACCAAGGGTTTTGGGAGGCGGACCGCACACCCCCACTCAATTTTGCTTGGGGTACCCCTCCTCCGAGGAAGTACGACAACCATGACGGACTGGGCTTTTTTTCAGGCCAGAATAAAGTGGCCGTAATAACGAGGTGGTCGTATTAACGGGGTGGTCGTAAGGCGGGGTAAGACTGTTTTCAATTGAGTACGTAAGTTAATTATAAACCGAACTCCCCCATCCACCCCCCCCCCCCCCCCCCGCCGCATTATAACCCACCGCGTAAGAATTTTCCTCACCCTCTACACCAATATTGTTTGGTTTCCTGTCTTCTGCAGCGCGTTTTAAATTCTCGGTCAGCAGGCATCGGATGACGAAGTGAGTTAGGAATATCCCTAAATATTACAACTCCAAATAGCCGTGATCATGCAGTGCGTATAA
Organism: Platygyra sinensis; assembly: GCA_019787425.1. Classification (NCBI taxonomy): domain Eukaryota; kingdom Metazoa; phylum Cnidaria; class Anthozoa; order Scleractinia; family Merulinidae; genus Platygyra; species Platygyra sinensis. Next base: position 15,322 of record JAHPZR010035736.1, read on the forward strand.
CCTAATTGTTGAAAGTAACTCGACCACGGTTTGCAATAAATTGTGTCAAAACCCCGAGAAATACGTCAACAGTAGAAACAGTAACTGCTCTTATTCATATGAATCGCTTTGTACTGAGGGGTCACTAAAGTTAGCTTTCGTAATACCCCTAATCTTAGGATCACGTTTTGGGTCACGTTTTTCAGTTGCCAGCCACGTTATCTAGCAATGCTACCCAGCAAAGTCGTTGACAATTCTTGGCGGGACAAAGAAAATGCAGTATATTTAGTTCTCGGTCTGCGCTGTGTATCGTGTTAAAACTTTAATTAATATATTGCGGTTCTGTTATATTAACGAATAAGTGTTAAACACCACTGTACGAAAAAGTAATGTTAATAATATATCATCTACATAACATTTTAAGCTCTTTGTTTTGAGATCTTCTAGATTCCGTAGGATGTTCTCTTTTCAGAATACTCTGCTATTTTTTTTGGTATAAGGGTAGACAGTATTTACAGTTAAAATATTACATTGTACTTAGTTCTTTAAAACTTTTTAAATCTCGAACGTTTTCCACCAAATTAATAATAATAACAACATTTACAATGCGTAAATTCCATAAAATGATCAAATTCTATTCTAATTTCCTCCAATTGTTCCATGCAGTATTAAATTAATAATACAAAATTAGTTTTTTTTCTACTTCAATGATAGAAAATGTAATGCTTGTTAAATTCGTTTTCAATGCATTAAATGCAAACAAATGGAGTGAATTAAATTAAAATTTTACCGAGTCCAGGATTTGTGTTAATTTCACACTTAACTTATGTAGTCTGAGCAAAAAAATCGGCAAGTTCCGAGTCCCTTGTACCTCTGTTTCAAAACGAGTCTCCACGCTAAACCTTTCGTAAAGGCCCGTTTACACGTGCGATTTTTGCCGCGGCAACTCGATGCAATTTTTGTCGCCCCAAAGTTGCAACTTCAAAATCGCAAGTGTAAACCAGGTGCGATTTTTAGTACGATTTGTCGCCGCGATATCGCATGGGTTTCAAATATGTTTGAAACTTGTTGCAACCTTAGCGCGACAAAAATTGCATCGAGTTGCCCCGACAAAAATCGCCTGTGTAAACGGGCCTTAAGGAAATGAATTTGATTTGTATGAAAATATACCTAAAGGCAGAAACATGTCCAGATGAATGGTTTAAATTCCGCACAACGACTCGTTTCGACACGGAGGAGTGTGGAGTCTGGACCCTATTTGCGCTTGCCGCGTTTGAGCCTAAAAAAACGACTGCTGAATGGTGAACTGTAGTAACCCTGTGACAGTGACGTCGAGTTCATAAGAGTACTCCTGGAGCCCAGGCTACTCACTTCATCGTCTGTGATGATGTCATACTCGTCCGCACCCCCGTCGGGTAAAGGCAAATTTTCTGAAATGCTCAACTGAGCCATAGTTCGCCGCACTATAGCGTCCGTGAAATACTTGCACTCTAAAAAGTTTCTCATCTCCAGCTGATTTACAATGCTTTCGCGCCATTTTCTACTGGGAACCCTGTCGTGTTTTCCCGCGCGATTGCTCATCCTAGACCTAGCACATCTGGGAGAGTAAGATCCTTCGCTTTCCGTAAGCGTCTCTTCTGTCATGATTCTATGTCGTTTTAGGTAAGTTGTGGCTAAATGCGCGATGCTGTCTGACCTCACAGAAACATCTCCTCCTTCCGTTTCGTTATGGGATGTCTTTTGATTCCTGATGGCTAGAACCAGTTCAGATCTATCAAGGGGGTTGACCTCCATGTTTATCAAGGCATTGTTACTAGCAGCCTCCGCGTGGGGTCGGAATTCAGCGCACTTATTCAAATAATCCGCGAGTTCTTTATTGATTCTAACTCTAGCGCGACATCTTTGGGTGTCGGATTGCAGCTGTAAAAACCGTTTGGTTTGGGCGTCATTCCGTTTTTGCAGCTGCCAGACAATGTTTTCCCTCCACCAGCAAGTTCCACCATTACTTGGCACCCGTTGTAAAGAAACAGGTCTTGGTGGGGTACACGTGCCTCCACTGTCCTCTACCTCCTCCAATACTTTGCACGAACAGTGTGAATCGAACTTGTCTTGGATGTCAACGCCGACACGCGACTCCGTAGCTGGCGACTCCATGCTGGTGTCAAAGCCATTAGTCTTTTCTTCTTGAATGGGAGTGCTT
>JAHPZR010035738.1:0-22820 GCA_019787425.1 Platygyra sinensis
ATGAAACGTGAATCGAACAAACACGGTAAACTTTGATGCCCACTGGACTTCAGGAGCCAAACAAAGGAGGTTTTGAGATTTCCTTAACAACAGACTTGTAGCTTAGTTTACCCCCCTTTATCCAACAAAAACTCATTTTAGATGCAGGTCAATTATTTCCATCCTCTCACGTTTAGAATGGCCGTCCCTCCTTTCACACAAAAAATCTCATGGGGTGAAAGGTCATTTTTTTCAACAAAATTCGACTTTTGATCATTTATATTTTCTGAAAACGAAATCAAAGAAGATCATATATATTCCAAATGTAACAAAGTAGATAATTTAAATTTGCATGGAAAACGCTCATTTATTGATCAATAAGATGGAAATTCGTCACCAATTTGCTAATTTACCAAATTTAAACAAAATGATCATGTCACATGGTCAAAATAATATGTTAATTAAGGCAAGGCAGGACGTTGAGTTTTATAATCAGGGAAAAGTTCAGCTTGGTAAAACAAAATAACAAGGGATATAGCTGCCCAACCATAATTCTACTTTACATCCCTGATCCAGGCCTTAAACAACTTGGGCAGCTTTTGCAGCACCTTTTAGTGTACTGAGCTGAACAAAAAATGATAGGAGATAACATGATTTTTTAGAATTTGTATCTCTTGGAGGTGAAAAAAAATTCAAGCCACACCCACAAAATAGGTTTCTTTTCAAACTCCCTGTTGAGCATCATCATCCTTTCTGTGTGGAACTCCCTCCTCAGGACTCAAACCAGGAACATAACCTTACATTGCTAAAAGCTTGATTAGCAACACCAATAATAAATTAGGGGTTTATCTTGGTGTAAAAGCCTGTGAAGTTTTTCTTTGTTTTGTAGCATTTGTTAGGGTTAGGGTCTGTTGTGTTGACTTCTTTGTTTTTGTTTGTTTTATGTCACTGGTGAGTGTTACAGGTTCTTACATTGAGGATGAGCCCTAATTAGGGATAAGCATTTTTTTTTTCACTTAACTGTAATCATAGTGGTAAATGTACCCCATTTCAATTCATGAAATGAAAAATTATACAAACGGCATGTCCAGTATCAAACTGCAAGCTTCAAAAGAAGTTATATGCTCTTTCAGATGAGCAGTGTGGTGTGGTGTAATTTAATGCCCTCAAAAGTTTGGAGTGTTAGCAACCACTACTTAGTGGACAAAACTTGTAGGGGAAGGGGTAGTGGGTGCAACTTGTTAAAATATTCAGCTTTTCAGCTAACAAAATGCTACTTTCCAAGAAATGCCCAAGTTGGATTTTTTTTAGAGAATGTATGGTAAGCAAAATATGAAATGGTATAGGTGAAGAGAAGTAAATAGTGTTCATTGCTTTGTTGCAGATTTCCTTTTGTGTCATTGTAGCTTGTGGTCTGAAAATTGGATGTGTTTTTTTGGAAAAAGAGAGTGTTTTACTACTTTTTGTAGTCAGTCTTTTCATCTTCAAAGAGAAAACTAAAGGATCGATTATTACTTAATAAAAGTGTGTAATTAATGCTACCTGCTCATCGGAAAATGGGGATGAAATGTAACATCTTTTGGTGTGAAATGGTGTCACAATGTTGATAACCGGGCAGTTTACTCTCGTCAAAAGTGTCCCCTTACCTCCCCACTCTCTACCTCTGCCCATCCACACCCCCAGTTACCCCGAGCATTGGAGAAACTGAAAGATTGATTTTTCTTTTTTTTTTTTTAGGCAGCTGCAATGTACGTGGTGAATTCTTACCTCCACGTGTTAAAGAACATCGACTCAAGCTGGGGGGACTCGACCAGTTCAACAGGATCACGAAGCAGCACTCGATCAAGAAGAAGAAGAAGGTCACGCAATTCATCCCGTTCATCGCAGAACTCACACAGAGGCAGTCACACGTATGGGAGCAGCTCAGAGAGCGGGCTTTACAGCGAAGACCTGGTCAATTCTGGTTACTATGGAGACGACGAGGTTGATCGGTGTCGATGCCCAAAGTGCCTCAGTGAAGCACAAGCGAGGAAACCCAAGAATGACTTCGCCTTGGATTATGACATCATCACTGTTGACTTGAGCGTGGGTTCAACGCCCATGCTAGAAACGAGCTATGTTCCTCCGATAAAAGAGACAAATTTTGATGAATATATTATCATCCCCTCGTCTAAAGAGGAATTCTTGGCTGGAGGGTTAGCTCAAAGCACTCCCATTCAAGAAGAAAAGACTAATGGCTTTGACACCAGCATGGAGTCGCCAGCTACGGAGTCGCGTGTCGGCGTTGACATCCAAGACAAGTTCGATTCACACTGTTCGTGCAAAGTATTGGAGGAGGTAGAGGACAGTGGAGGCACGTGTACCCCACCAAGACCTGTTTCTTTACAACGGGTGCCAAGTAATGGTGGAACTTGCTGGTGGAGGGAAAACATTGTCTGGCAGCTGCAAAAACGGAATGACGCCCAAACCAAACGGTTTTTACAGCTGCAATCCGACACCCAAAGATGTCGCGCTAGAGTTAGAATCAATAAAGAACTCGCGGATTATTTGAATAAGTGCGCTGAATTCCGACCCCACGCGGAGGCTGCTAGTAACAATGCCTTGATAAACATGGAGGTCAACCCCCTTGATAGATCTGAACTGGTTCTAGCCATCAGGAATCAAAAGACATCCCATAACGAAACGGAAGGAGGAGATGTTTCTGTGAGGTCAGACAGCATCGCGCATTTAGCCACAACTTACCTAAAACGACATAGAATCATGACAGAAGAGACGCTTACGGAAAGCGAAGGATCTTACTCTCCCAGATGTGCTAGGTCTAGGATGAGCAATCGCGCGGGAAAACACGACAGGGTTCCCAGTAGAAAATGGCGCGAAAGCATTGTAAATCAGCTGGAGATGAGAAACTTTTTAGAGTGCAAGTATTTCACGGACGCTATAGTGCGGCGAACTATGGCTCAGTTGAGCATTTCAGAAAATTTGCCTTTACCCGACGGGGGTGCGGACGAGTATGACATCATCACAGACGATGAAGTGAGTAGCCTGGGCTCCAGGAGTACTCTTATGAACTCGACGTCACTGTCACAGGGTTACTACAGTTCACCATTCAGCAGTCGTTTTTTTAGGCTCAAACGCGGCAAGCGCAAATAGGGTCCAGACTCCACACTCCTCCGTGTCGAAACGAGTCGTTGTGCGGAATTTAAACCATTCATCTGGACATGTTTCTGCCTTTAGGTATATTTTCATACAAATCAAATTCATTTCCTTAAGGCCCGTTTACACAGGCGATTTTTGTCGGGGCAACTCGATGCAATTTTTGTCGCGCTAAGGTTGCAACAAGTTTCAAACATATTTGAAACCCATGCGATATCGCGGCGACAAATCGTACTAAAAATCGCACCTGGTTTACACTTGCGATTTTGAAGTTGCAACTTTGGGGCGACAAAAATTGCATCGAGTTGCCGCGGCAAAAATCGCACGTGTAAACGGGCCTTTACGAAAGGTTTAGCGTGGAGACTCGTTTTGAAACAGAGGTACAAGGGACTCGGAACTTGCCGATTTTTTTGCTCAGACTACATAAGTTAAGTGTGAAATTAACACAAATCCTGGACTCGGTAAAATTTTAATTTAATTCACTCCATTTGTTTGCATTTAATGCATTGAAAACGAATTTAACAAGCATTACATTTTCTATCATTGAAGTAGAAAAAAAACTAATTTTGTATTATTAATTTAATACTGCATGGAACAATTGGAGGAAATTAGAATAGAATTTGATCATTTTATGGAATTTACGCATTGTAAATGTTGTTATTATTATTAATTTGGTGGAAAACGTTCGAGATTTAAAAAGTTTTAAAGAACTAAGTACAATGTAATATTTTAACTGTAAATACTGTCTACCCTTATACCAAAAAAAATAGCAGAGTATTCTGAAAAGAGAACATCCTACGGAATCTAGAAGATCTCAAAACAAAGAGCTTAAAATGTTATGTAGATGATATATTATTAACATTACTTTTTCGTACAGTGGTGTTTAACACTTATTCGTTAATATAACAGAACCGCAATATATTAATTAAAGTTTTAACACGATACACAGCGCAGACCGAGAACTAAATATACTGCATTTTCTTTGTCCCGCCAAGAATTGTCAACGACTTTGCTGGGTAGCATTGCTAGATAACGTGGCTGGCAACTGAAAAACGTGACCCAAAACGTGATCCTAAGATTAGGGGTATTACGAAAGCTAACTTTAGTGACCCCTCAGTACAAAGCGATTCATATGAATAAGAGCAGTTACTGTTTCTACTGTTGACGTATTTCTCGGGGTTTTGACACAATTTATTGCAAACCGTGGTCGAGTTACTTTCAACAATTAGGTTATACGCACTGCATGATCACGGCTATTTGGAGTTGTAATATTTAGGGATATTCCTAACTCACTTCGTCATCCGATGCCTGCTGACCGAGAATTTAAAACGCGCTGCAGAAGACAGGAAACCAAACAATATTGGTGTAGAGGGTGAGGAAAATTCTTACGCGGTGGGTTATAATGCGGCGGGGGGGGGGGGGGGGGGGGGTGGATGGGGGAGTTCGGTTTATAATTAACTTACGTACTCAATTGAAAACAGTCTTACCCCGCCTTACGACCACCCCGTTAATACGACCACCTCGTTATTACGGCCACTTTATTCTGGCCTGAAAAAAAGCCCAGTCCGTCATGGTTGTCGTACTTCCTCGGAGGAGGGGTACCCCAAGCAAAATTGAGTGGGGGTGTGCGGTCCGCCTCCCAAAACCCTTGGTCTATTAATGACCAAAAGCTACGATTTTCTCCACCCTGTTTATGACCTGGAGAAGTAGCTTCTTTAAAGACCATACGCAGTTCGAGGCTAGAGTGCAAAAACCGCATCCTATTTAGGACCAAATGGCCAAAATCGATACCTTATTTATGACCAAAACGGCTAAAACCCTATAGCCCACATAAGCGAGTACCCCATACAGCAGCGTTATAAGCACTGAGATCTTAGGAATGCAACAAAAATTTGAAGAATTCAAAATTAACTAGCTGGAGTTAAAATTGTTGAACTTCGAGGAAAATTCTTGTGTGTTACAAATTGAGAGCTCAGTTGGAGGTAAACAGTTTGTCTACCGCGTGCTACATATCTAGTTGTTTTTTCAGAGTTGGCGCTGATCAGTTGCATGGAGTTCTGTTTATACTAACAAAGATAACCTTACTTCCTGTCGTGGATGATGAACGTTTTGTTTTGTAAACAACGGGGTTAGGATTCCAACTCACCGAGACATAAAATAAAGTTGTTATTCGATTCTCAAAGCAACTGTACGAATTTCTTACGGCGTCAACTCACACCAACTTAACTATTCAACCAAATCAGGGGCCCGTGTCTCGAAGTTCCCGGTAATTACCGGGCCCGTTAAGCTGTTTTGTTTTCCATATGCATTCAAGATGGGAGTTTCAAAAGGTTCGGTGGATTATGCGGAGTGCGGAGTGTGCGGAGTGCGGAGTGTGGAAAATGAGGAGTGTGGAAAATGAGGAGTGTGGAAAATGCGGAGTGTGGAAAATACGGAGTGTGGAAATTTTTTAATTTTAATTTCCATTCCCATGCGGAAAAACAGTGTGGAAGAACAACTGGAATAATGTTAACTAACTGTACACTAACCTCCCTGAGTATCGCGTACCACACGCCGTGTGGTGTCACCTACGTGTGATAGCTGACGAAATTTTTTATTAAACATGTCACCGCATCCGTAGTGGTTTCAAATTTGTGTTACATGGTTGTAATTTCCGGTTCAAGTGGAAGCTATTCCAGTTGATTCCGGTTTAAATAATAAGCCATTGTAGTTGATTTCCACGTGCTTTTAAGCCCTCATTGGTGTCCTCGAGCCAGAGCGCCAGATCGCCATAATTGAAGGTCGTCATGGCTTTCAAAATACCACTTGTTGGGACTAAATCGCTCTCAAAAGGTTACTTTGAGGGCCTACCCAACTTTGCCTGGAGTGATGTTAAGGATAAAGACGAGATTGGCAAGGGAAGTTTTGGGTCAGTCATGAAAGGAAATTACATTCCTAGTGGCAAAGTTGTTGTTGTCAAGCGATTTTTTGGAGAGGGAGATTCTCAGTTGAGGAACATTGCTAAAGAAGCAAAAATGCTTAAAAGCTTGTGCCATCCGAACATTACGCAATTTATCGGCGTTTGCTCGAAACCTTTGGCATACACGGTGCACGTTTTCCTCTTCCATACGCTTCAACATTTCAAGCACACCTGCAAAACGTTCCTTCCCAAGCAGCACCCCCTTATCGGCCATTTTCGTCGTTCCAACCATCGGCAGCAGCAGGAACATGGCACTCAGGTTTGTCGCCGCATTCGTATTACCTCGTGGCCTTGCCAAAAAATGTTAAAAAGTGCTAAGGATGCGGTGACATGTTCGCCATGTTCCACCACACAACATCGTGGTCAAGCACGTGGATCGGCGTGTGGTACGCAGGGACGACAACACGGGGGCGTTAGTGTACAGCACGGACTTTACTAATACCTATTACCATCCAAGCCCTGCACATATTAGGTGAAAAAACCCTGTTTCTGACGACCGTGTACTAATCGACATCAGTACCTATCAATCACTTGATGAAGGCCAGAGGGAAATGTTGAAAGAACACGGACTCGTCGTTGACATCGTTAATTGACAATAATGTTACGTGCACTGATTTGAACTTTTAGCTGCCAAAAATATTTTTCGATGTAGCCATGAAAATTTAAAGATGCATCCCGTTTTTGACGGGAATGGATCGATTGTTAATTCATAATAATGTTAAACGTAAAAATGTCAATCTTTCATTTACCTATTCGTTACTGTTCTTTAGAACTACAAAAACCTATTGTTCGATGTAGCCATGAAAATGTAAGGATACATCCCGTTTTTGAAGACTATAGATCGATTGTTAGTATCCTGAATTCACAATAATGCTAAGCGCATTGATTTCAATCTTTCATTTACCTTTCGTTGCTGTTCTTGAGAGCTACAAAAACTATTGCCGGTTCGATTTAGCCATGAAAATGTAAGGATGCATCCCGTTTTTTAAGACTATAGATCGATTGTTAATATCGTAAATTCACAATAATGCTAAGCGCATTGAATTCTATCCGTTATTTATCCATTCGTTAATGTTCTTTAAAGCTAGCAAAAAAAAATTTTCGATTTAGCCATGAAAATGTAAGGAATCATCCAGTTTTTAAAGACTATAGATTGATTGTTAATATCGTGAATTCACAATGATGCATTGATTTCTATCTTTTATTTATCTATTCGTTAGTGTTCTTTAAAGCTACCAAAAATATTGTTCTGTTTAGTCATGAAAATGTAAGGATAATGCTATGCTGTTGATTTTTGTTAATTTAAACGCATGTGTTACGATATTATAAAACACCCTTTCGATGAGAATATAAAGGAATTAAAGTAGTAGTGTCACTAGGAGTTTGCTATTTTATATCACTTCTCTGCTAAAATCACTACATTGGGGTTTTAATCAAAATGCTTCTGTAAAGCTACGACTAAGATATCAAATGAATTTTATCAGAGAGGGCTAACCATAATAAATTCCTTGAGGATTTTTGGAACAAGTAGCATCAAAACTCGAAAAAATTATCCAATTTTTTCGAGTTTCAATCCTTTTCCATCCATGCCATCCGTAGCGACAGGCGACAGGAAACAGTTTCATTACCTTCAAATAGTCTTCAATAACAAACCTAGATCACCTTCTAGTTTTGCCAAATAGCGTGACAATGCCCTTTAATTAAAGATTATTAATGAAAAAAATTCCACACTCCGCATTTTCCACACTCCTCATTTTCCACACTCCGCACTCCGCACTCCGCACTCCGCATAATCCACCGAACCGTTTCAAAAGTTTTGAAAATTGCACAGTAAAGTTATCAGGTAAAGAAGCAAAGTGGACACTATTAGAGGTCAGAACACACCCTACTTTTCTTGAGACTGATTTCAAAATATGATTTCGGACCGTTCAGTTACCGGTTCTTTCGAGAAACGGGCTCCAGGTTTACGTTTTAACTTTTTGCCGATTATGCTTTGCAGTTATTTTGAGGAGACGAATTCCAAACCACATTGCTAATTTATTTTAATCAAACAGGTTTTTACCTTGTTAAGTGTAAGAGTGTGTATGGTATGAGCAGCTAATTGTGTTAACCTTGTTTAGTTTAACTACTTTTAAACATATGAAAGTAATGTAACACGAGAGTGTTACATTACATGTTAAACATGTTTAACATGTTGGTATGAACTTGATGAACCAGGATCTTTCTTTTCTCTTCTCCAGTGTGTGTGGCCTTTTGGTCAGCAGCTCGTTCATGGCGCTCGAACTGACGTCAAATTCGTTCCAGGTCTCTGTTACAATGAATTTTGTTAAAGGCGAGGTGATAAATCTTCTAGATATAGAGTTCTTTAAGCATGTTCGGGGTGAGACAATGAGATATTCAGGGCAGCGGCAGTTGTGGCGCCAGTTTTATATGCGCGCGCATCTTTGATTCCCTGATAGGAAATGCTCAGAACAATGCAACATGGATCAATCTTAAGAGAATGAAAACACTATTTAACATCTCAATATTGTTATGAATTTATTCAGCCTGTACGTTTCAGCAGCGATTGAATAAACGACCAAAAGGGAATATAAAAACCTTGCTTGTACAAAATGTAGCAGTTTGGGTAAAATTACACGAAAGAACACTTTTTAATGTCTCCGTCCTGCCTACAAACGCTACTAAAATCCTTTTTCTAATACTTTTAACACTCATATATATTTAATATTATGCGGATATTGTTACATTCATGTTAAACTACACTACGTTATGTCAGGAGGCTCCTGGTTATGTATCAAACACGAGAGACAGTGTTTCATCGGGATATTCAAACACTGAAAAGAGAGTTGAAAATACGACGCGCAGCGGAATATTTTTGACGAAATTCGAGGTGTTTGGACAGCCGATGAAACACTGTCTCGAGTGTTTGATATATCTTCTCAATCAAAACCAAAACTAATAAGGAGTAACCGGAGACGTAAAATCGTCAAAATTTATGCTAATTGAGACCGGGTATATAAACCTTCACGATTGTGATTTTCTTTGTTCTAACTTGATGAATTATCAATGAATTATCAATATACGAAGGGGAAAAATACATTTTTCTCTGTGCTCATTTCAAGATCAAATGTTCATTTTCCGTCTCCAACTAGTTCTTGCTTCAGTTTTCGAACGACAAATATATGTTCAAAAGAAAGAAGAGTCCTTCATCAATGTCATGAGGGAATTTAAGGAGGTACTAAGATCGGCCACGCCAAGGAAACGATGTTTAAACTACGAGTCTCGCGATACTCTAAAGTAATTTAGTTTGTTTGTCTTTTTTAACACTATCTCACAACTGAATGCAAAACAAGGCGTTAACTTTAAAATTGAAATTTAAAAAATTACCCGTCGTGATTCACTATCTTAAACACTGAACGTACAATTTGTCATTCCACGTTGTTGTTTCGCAGGGAACGGTTAAGAAATAATGCCTAAAGAATTATATCGCACGTGTATAGCCATTGTACTGCTCATAGCGACATTCCCGTTTTCGTCGCCCTGTGGTTTTCTTAAAGTCTCTTCTAGAGAATATATAGTCAATAGTAAATAATATTACTTAGTATATACACACTCAGTGATCTTGATGTTTTAAGCAATCTGATTGGTTCGCTATCTCTGGCTAATGAGCATTATTCACCTCCTAGCGAGTGAATAATGCGTAAGCCAAACAAAATTAAAGCATACTTTTGAATAAAGCATATTTTTGATTCACACTGATTTGAACTGTGTTTAAGGACCGTTATTCTAGACTGTCACGAGGTTTTTTCGAAGATTAACTATAGATTTTCCTTGTTCAAAGATTCTGTAAATAGTTTCGCGAATTCGCGCATGCTTTGTACCGCTTGCACGTTTTCCACGCATGAATTGAGAGATCAAATTAAATCGATTTTTAATGGTTTCCTTCTGAAAATGTTGTTGAGATCACTTCCTGAGTATATACTAAAACAATTATTCTTCTCAATCTCGGTGAATAGTGGCAGAATATTTACCTCGCCGCTTCGCGGCTCGGTAAATATTCTGCCACTATTCACCTCGATTTCAAAGAATAATTGTTAATTACACTACGAGTTGTAGATTAGTGTAACTTATATTAAGTACCCTTGCCAACAATCCTTTAGTTACAGTAACGATTTTACTCCATGCGATCGCACCGCACGGCTCGGCTTCTTTCATGACGTTTCCTCAACTGTCGCCTTCGTCTTCGCCGCCTTTCCTTAAGGAATTTCTTGCAGTTAGCTCCCCCTAATTTGCGCATCCACGAGCAAATATGGAACACGTCGTTCTCATTAAATCGTAAAGCAGAGTTGTAATTTACTTGATATCGGTAATATCTCATGTAATGAAGGTACCCACGTATATATGGGAGGCGGCCATTGCAGGTCTTGATTGCCTCAGGCTCCTTGTACGAGTTAAAAACTCGGTCGCGATTTCCGGAAAACACTCCCACCACGTAACGCTCGACTTTATCTCGACGGCCGTTGATCCTGTGGCGCTCATAAACACCGGCTCCTGACGACCCTGCTGTGGCGTCACAGCACTGAAAAAGCATGTTGGGGTCAATGGCATGAATGCGACACTTCCTATAACAAGTTAAAAGAAAAGCAAGTCAAGCTAAGAGCCTAAATGCCCGTCCATACTACGTAGAAGGAATTTGAATGGGAGGAGGGTTTAATACTCCGAAACGCATCAAATGTTTTCCGTCAACAAAAAACGAAAACTTGGCCAGGGAAATCACGTGATTATAGTGACGTCAACGTTTTATAAAAGCTCCGTTTTCAAATTGTTTTCCGTCCAAACTAAACCAGAAAAGAGGGCGCTTTCCAATCCCTCCGGTCAGGTGAAAGGGCGTTTCCGGAAAGATCCCTTTTTGGTGACAGATTGGTGTGGATGGTAGGCCTAACCTAGCTGCGTTTTCAAATTTTTCCTGCGTAGAGTGGACCATGCCTAAAACTAAGACACGAGTACTCCCTTAAGGTGGCCGAACACAGTTTTCAAGTGCCTATGCCTAATTTACCATGACTTGTAAACTATTCATGCTTTGGCGCTCATTTTTTGCAAGAGTTAAGGTTAACCACTGAAATATTTATTCTTGCATTTTGACTAGGGTGTGTGCTGTTGCCATGGCAACGAAGATGGTTAAAAACAAGGCTTAAATAATGGTTTTTGGTTATTTAAAAAAAATCCAGTCGTTAGATTGTTTTCATATTTTGCACACTAAGAATGGACATTAAATCCCTTCTGTCAATACGGTTCTAATAAAATTTTGACATATGCGATTTTCGTAATTCGCCGTTAATCGTTTTCTGTATTATTAAAAATTCCCTATGTCAAAGTTCAGCTTTTTTTTGATAGATCATTCACGTGGTGTCTGATCTATTTTTCTGCCAAATTTCTTGAAATTCTAACGACTGAATCGTTGAAAATCAGCACGTTTCTGCTAAAGCAATCGATCTCAATTTTTCGAGCAACTGAGCATGCGTTGCATTTAACTAGGTTCTTTAAGCTAAAAATACTGAAACTGCAGTCAGGGATGGACATCAGAGTTAAAATTTGTGCTTGACACTGACTTATTTAACGTTTGAAACGACGTTAATAAACTTCAAAGACGTTTCGACCGAACAACTTCGGCCTTCATCGGTTTTTTAAAAAGCCAACTGAGTGAAGAAGAGGGTTTGTCCTTTGACCCTCTTCCTTGCAGTGCAGAGGTGTTGTTTACAAAGTCGGTTGCGTGGATTGCAATTTCGTATACTATGGACAGACTGACAGAGCTTTGCAAACAAGGTTAAAAGAACATAGAAGGGCCGTTCGGGTTGGAGACAACAATTCCAAAGTTGCGCAGCACGCGAACCAGTTTGTTCATAGTATAGACTTTGACCATGCGACAATTGTAGACAGGGCTAGCAATTTTCACGAGAGACTTTTTCTCGAGGCCTGGTATTCGAAGAGAGACAACAACGCGGGAAACGAACACATTGACATTCCAGATGTTTATGAATTCCTCGCGTAATCACGCGCACCGGTCGTTAGTTGTGTCAGTGCTGGCGTAGCACGCGCAAAACTGTGAACCGTTAGAAAGCCGTCACTCAGTTGGCTTTTTAAAAAACCGATGAAGGCCGAAGTTGTTCGGTCGAAACGTCTTTGAAGTTTATTAACGTCGTTTCAAACGTTAAATAAGTCAGTGTCAAGCACAAATTTTAACTCTGTGGTTCTTTAAGGTTCTTTCGGTAACAAACAAAAGCTGAAAATTGATGGGTTCTTTGCATCGTTACCTGTTCTAACATATCTTTGTAATAAAAGACTAAGGCCATCAATACACTGCGTTCAATTATAGAGAAAAATAACACAGATAGTGCGGATGTTAAGTAAATAAAATGATCCCTCTATTGACGGCATGTTTTGAAATCCTTGTACATGCACGTGCTAAATATTGCATCAGCAAAAGCACGCGGAAAACTGTGTTCGGCCACCTTAAAAAGCCAGGAAGCAATCACTTTTTGGAACATTGAGAGGGCCAAGGCCCTTCCTAGTTGGGACACATTTCATACCTAATGTTTCCAAACAAACTGACATTTTCCTCAGTCGTATTTTGTAAGAAAAAACAACGGAAAACAGCTATCATGCTCAAGAAAAGCAGTAGCATTTGTCCTAATCGATCAGTGCTTCGACATCTACAGGTAGATGTGAAATCTGTATGAGCATGTTGTCCCTTGCAAAGGGCCCTCTTCAAACAGTACATTTGTCACCCATTCCACAAATTCCTCCTTCCTTCCCTCACTCCCTCAGTCCGAGAGATGTTTTAAAACAAGAGCCCATACAAACCTGTACAACATGGTACCTTCCTCTCTGTCCTCGTCAAATGCTGTAAAGTGAATGGTTTTATGAGTGCAGCTCTTCCCAGAAGGGTACGTTTGGCTCGGAGCAATGGGCAGGAAACATCGACTATGGTTCGCCTTTAACTTGATCAGCGCGTAGTCAAATCTCGTAGCACTTGGATCGCTACCATTCTTCCACAGCTTCGACATTTTGGTGTTACTGATCTCATGCCAAGCTGTGGTGCCGTTTCTCAACAGGAACCCCACTCGTAGATGTCTGTACCCATCTACGTAATGGCTCCCGTTATGAAGGCAATGAGCTGAAGTAAGAACATGTTTAGGAGAGACAAGGACGCCAGAACAGCCAGTGGAGATAACCACTGCAGCTGAAAAAGGACATTTCTCGATCAACGATGGAGGCACCACGAGTCGATCATCCACTTCAAAGACAAGCCTTTTAGATCGGTGTTTAACAGTCTTGTCTTGCAAAGTCTGACGAGACTTTGAGATTATCGAGTCGGCATTTCCAAAGGTTGAATCGCCCGAACCATCGACAGGCTTTAGATTTAGAACTCGGCGTTTTTCGTCGACATTTTTTGGTAAAGGTTGTGCAATTGACTCTGTACTGCCATGAGCATCGGCAAAGTTGGTGGTGCTCTTTCGAAGCGACTCTTTGTGGCGCCAAAGTCGGTCCGCTTGGATAGTTTCTTGAGAGAGGCCAAGAACTATAACAGCTTTCATTGTCGTCACAATAACAAATGCAAACGGAATCGCCATCTTACCTCTTAGCAAAAGTGTCACTCTTGCAAGACCTTCACTGAGTTATCACTCTAAAAACAGCCTGGAAACCGATAACATCAATGAGTTAGACTCAACATAGCAATATCGCTTCACAATGTACGAGTCAGCTAAAACGAAATTATTATGTTTGAAGCTTCGTAAGACAGGAAACCTTCTTCATATGGTAAATAGGGGTGTTGAAAATGCGACAAAAGGATGTACAAATGCCCACTAATCAACCTTTGTTCGTTTGTATTGTTTTTAAAGCCAAGTTTATCATAAGACTCTGACATAGTTTCGACGGTTTTCTTTTCAAGCTACTGGGACTAAACAACTGTTTTTCTTTAGATATTGCTGAAGCATACATGAAAAGTAGAAAGCTGCTAGTTTGTCAGCGATAAAGCAATATCAGACTGACTTTTCATGCCAACACAACCTCTGATCAGTCTGATAAAGCCGGGCCAAAATTTTATAAACACATTGCACGATCTTTTTGTTGCTGATAGCATCAAATTTTGAAAAGCACAAAATGCAACCGTGTCGGCAAGCCAAGAAATACAAAAATTGATTTAAAAGAGTGAAAAGAAAAAACTCAACCAAACAAAACAGAAAAATAAACATAGCAAAAAGACCTACAAACAAGCAGCGTTTTAGCTAACGTCAATTGTGTCTCCAGTGATATACTGCGATAATCCCATGTCATTCACTAATCATCGAAAGATTGAAAGAATTTTTTGTCGTGTTGTCAGCCAGTGACCTGCAGCGAGACATCATGTACAGACGAAGCCACAAAACACTTAAACAATTCGCCCCCATGCTCATAGCCGTCAGTCAAATCTCCAGTTTCTGTTGTGTTTGATATGATTTGTTCATCGATAAGAAGGAATATTTATGCGAAACCTGTGGTTCTCACCGCGAGTGCAAATAAACTGAAACTCCAAATTTCCTGTCAAAAGCGCGAGAAAAAAAATGTTTCTTTCTTTCAAGGATCTGATGTGGTTGTAAAAACGTAACTGGTGTTGCATAAGCCAGAATGTAAACTTTGAACTGAAACATAACTGACTAATATCATGTTAAATCAGAGTCAATCTCTGATTTGCCACCGCAAATACAGTGCTAGATTGTCTAGGACAATTTCGAACCTCAGCATTTGAAATAGCCCTCGTACTGCATTATCTAATTGGTAAATACGATTACTTGAATTTAAATGCGCTCCTTTACCCAAGAGCTATACGCAATAAACATCATTACTTTGTTTTTACAAGACTACTTAAAAACCGTGCAATATTTACAGCAGGACAGATTAAGGGATTACGGACTGACAGCGTTTGAAAAGACTGACTATATATTCGTCCGAGCAAAAACAGTCAGACACGACATTTGCAAGACGTAAAGAATACAGCAAATTCATCGAAGCAAATGTACAAAGGCCTACAGAGGTTTATACGTACCACGTTATCTAAGAGTGAAGAGCGAGAGGCACAAGCTGAACCCCGCAAAAGATGTGTTTCCTGCAAATTATCACGATCGAGTGCGTTGTAATGACACTTAAAACGATTTTAAAAGCCGCGGATCAAACCCACAGTCACGCAAAGCTCTCAGGTTTATTTAAAGCTCAACGTCACATAATTAGTATCAAGAAAACGCCACATGCACAAAAAGAACGACAGCCGGTTCCACGCGTGTTACTCTAAATAGAGCGTAGTTTTACGGTGAGACATTTTGCAACCGAGAGAAAAATACATCACTGAAATAAACCAGGTAGTTTTCGGGTGGTCGGTGTTTCGCCATTAACAGGCTTCCTGTGATCATTTCTGTTTGTTCATGTGGTGTAGGGGAAACTCGACCAGCGCAAACTTCTTGCGGTTTGCTTGTTAAACTAAGGTTATCGCTGATTTTCTCGACTGCATCTTGGAAGGTGATACTATAAAAATAGCGAATCGTATCCACCTCCCGGGCAGATACGGACATATAGAGTTAACAGTGACCTTATTTTTCTGTGCCAAGGGGATCACTAGGTGTCGGTCACTGAAATGACTAAGCTGAAAGATGCATTCATAATTTTTTTTTTCTTTATTGTTTCCGCAGGGCAGTTAAAATTCACTGGAACTCATTATCGCTGCATCTTTGAAGATTTTTTTAAAAAATTCTAGAAGAATCAATAATCTTGCATTCCTGGAACTTACGCTCATCTTTTCAGCATCACCACAGCGTTAGCTCTATGAAGAAGATTGACAAACCGATCTATTTGAGACATGCGCACTACTATGATCCCCGACATCCAACAAACGGCGCGAAAAGCGTGTAAGCGCGAACACATAACGCTCAACATGAAAGTATGTGGGCAAAGTGATCAACTTGCTACGCAGTGAGCGTGCTCAACTTTGGCTAAGATAATCCTTTTGGCGTTTAGATCTAGAACTTTAAGTATGGAAATCATATATTACATGCTGTGATATGTGTATGAGAGGAGGGCCGAAAGGAATTCGAGTAGAGGAATGAGAAAGCGAAAAACAAATTGCAGGACAACACGAGGAACAAACCACGCGTAAGGAACGATTGATGTGATGAGTGTACCAGATAAAATGCAACCCGATAAGTCTTGCGGAACAGGAAAGCACAATCTCGTTCCCAGAGACAGTGCATTTTCGGTCAGCGCTGACCGAGCGCTCGGTCGAAAGCGAGGCTAAACTGGGTATCATCTCCAGGGCCTGCAATCTTTTTGGTCAGCACGAAGTAGTTTGGTGCTCACAAAAAATGGTGTTGACCAAGACGGAGCGAGATGCTACAATAATATTATACTCGTGGACAGTATTGCCTAACTCTGTTTGGGACGAAATTAAAAGTACAGCAAAGAAACACTCTTTACAGAAAACTCACTGAGGAAGCTTTTCAAGGAAAACATAATAATTGAGATCAGCTACCGTGAAAAACACATGATTTACCACAGTCTTACAACTAACCAGAGCCCTAATATCTTTCTTTCCACTTTTCCTTTTCTAAGTTTTTCTGTTCATGCCTTCTCTCGTAATAAAACTTTGAAAGAAATCACTGAGGAATCACGAATTGAAAGAAAGCCTATCGCTTAGTCGACTGAGTGATTCTCTTCCCTTAATTATCATGTCTGCTTGGAGAATGGAATTGATCACAAGTTCAATCATGATTGTCAGCTACGAAATTACGCGGCGTATCTCAGTTTAACAGATGAGAGATCTGTAAAATTTCCTGATAGCTGCGGAACGAGCTGAAATTTCAACTGATAGCTATGAAATTGCCGAAGGTCAAATAGGTTGACCCGCAGTGGGTTCCTTTGGCTAATTATGCTTTCAGCAAATTCTGCTTGGGTTCATGGTGCGTTTTGCTAATTTGATGTTGCTGAAACTTCAGCTTTGAAACAATTTAGCAAGTAAATTATTTGACAGGAAAAATGACGGACAAGAACCAATCGATGCTCGAAAATTGAAGCAAAACAGACCAGGAGAAGGATTTTGTAAATATCTTTCCTCTTTTTTTCCAATCTTTCGACTTTTGCTACAAGGACCTGTCACTTTTTTGCGCGTGCCAAAACAAGAAGAACGAAATTTTCTTTTCCATAGCAGGCTCGAAGAGCTTCACAATCAGTGACAGGACTCCCTTAATTCTTAGCCAAATAGTTGTCAAGTTTCCGCTTAGGGAGTATTTTTTTACAACTTCGTTTACTTTGTGTGGATGCAAAATAGTAAATTTAATTAGCTCTGCCATTTCAAAGCAGCCACGACACGACCACCGTTCTCGTCGACTTGATATTGACTTCTGGAACATTTTAAACATTGAGGCCCTGTCAATACTTCGCCGGTGGACTTGAAAACAGAGGCTTCATTCAAGTGCTATGAAAACGCATTTTCGGTCCACTCGATCTACGCCGGAGGAGTTTGAAAACTCAACAATCACCGGTCATTTTGGATTCGTGTTTGAAAAAAATTGTTAGGGAAATCCCATGCTTATCGTTAGGTCGCGCTTTTCAGAAAGCCCCGTTTGCAAAATAATTTCTGTCCCGGCTCGAACTGAAAACGAAACGGCCGACGCTTTCATCAAATTCCTCCGGTTTGAAGAGCGTTTCAGAAAGCTTTGTGGCGGATAGTGGGCCTAATCGTAGAAATAAAGCTGCGATTTCGAATTTTCTTCAGCGGAGTGTGAACGGGGCCTTAGCCGATGTTACAAAGCAAAGTTTTTTCAGCAGTATTATTATTATGATAACTCGTGCGCGTGTAAAGCCAACTGTACCTGAAAGATACTGTCTCCTCCCTGTTCTTTTTTTTATTAAAAGCGAATTTGAGCCTTCGCGCAGAAAAACTCAGCTGTAAAATGTCTTGTAGCACGTTGAGAAATCTTTGATTATCATGTAAACAAAGTATATAAAAAATTTAAAGATTGTACATTTCCTTCTTCTCTGCAGTTTTACTCCGTAGGAATGTTGTTAATTAGATTTGGATGTGATCGGCGAAATATACAACAGTGCGAAAAAATAAGATAAACTCTGAACAGCGGAAAATGAACACAGTATTCCGAAGCTGCTAATTATAAAATACAGCAAAGATCAAGAGAATCGCAGAACAAAAGTAAGTCCAACTTCTTAGTTAACAAAACAAGGAAATCACAACTTACTGGCTTATCCTCGATCTTCCCCGCTACTTGACAAGTAAAGAAATGTACACTGATTGCTTGTTTTATATTCAAGAGCCCATTACAAGCTTCCGGTTTGTTAATTGCATGTTCCCGGCTACTTGTCTGGCTGGATTTCCCTCCGCTGTCAACGCGTGGTCACTGCATTCAATAGCAATTTAATTCTTCTGTCTGTAGAAAGCCTTAGCGTTCCAATTTCCGAAGTTTACACGCAAAGAGGGGGCGGTTTAAAAGTACGTGACTATTACAGGGGAAGATGTGAAATCATGACAAAAAACCATGCATTAACAGGCAATGGTAAATATTTAAAGGTTCTTGAAAGTGATTTTAAGCAAGACCTTTTCCTTTTGTAAACTAATTATGAAGATTTGAAATCCCTAATGAGTGTGGTTTTTTGTAGTTAGTCTAAGCGGCGACATCTGTTGACTGTATCACAGGTGTTCTGCTTATTTACCGGGCAATAACAATACCCAGGCAATACATACTTGACCTGTATCAAAGTAGTTCCAAAACTTATGCTTTTCAGTGAGAAGTAGATGTTTGGTCCTGTGAACTTTCAAGCTTCTGAAGCGTAGTAACATAATTTTGCCTTCTTTCCTTGCCCTTGAGAACAGTCACCCAATAAAACAAATCTGTTTAGTCTGAAATGACCACCAGTGACTCAAATGTTGATGAACCGTCGCATCATTTAACATGTCTCGGTCTTGAAACAGGTCAATCAAGACAAGTAATTCTCAATGAACAGCAGAATAATTCTTCAATCCGAGATGTTAAGCAAACTATTTAACTTGAATAAGCTATTAAACTGACAAAAAACGAAAATAGCTCAATAACCACCTAACCCTTAAGCCACGTAATCTTACCGCGTATAAGTCGTTGAAGCCTCGCTGGTTTATGTTTCTCTGTGTTTCAGTTATGTTTATCTGAGAGGAAATGCAGTGAACAAAGCGATTTGGGAGTTTTTTGGGCTAAAATTCAGCTTCTTAACTGAGTCTCAAAGAAACTTATTAAGGCAAAACGGATCGGCAATAAGTATCTATCTAAACTGGCACTTTATAAACTCGCGAAAAATTCTGCCAGCGAACTGGGCTTTCCCATTAGGTTTTATCCAGAGAAAATTAATATTATTATAAAAGAATTACGAGAAAAAATGTGAAAATAATACACATTTTGCCAAAACTTGATATTTCTACATTGGAATTTCTGCTTCGAGTTTTTCTTTCACTTGGCAACAGAGCGAATTGGCTCGCGGGCGGCTTGTTGTCTTCATTTCCGCTATGCCGTCAATATTGAAGGCGCCATAGTTTTCAGTGCCTATCCAGGCGGTAGGTAAAGTTGCTCTCACGAACTTTTCACTGTCACTTTTCCAATAACTTGTACCTGGGGGCAAAACTTTTTCCTCTTCTCTTTCGTACATGCCCTAGGGCAAAACTGAATATCTTCCTTGGAGCGAACAACAAACCCATTGAAGAAGCAACTGATTTTGTGTTAAGCTTGCCTTAAAAAGCCAGTTTCACTTGTTTCAGTTCAGTGATTTATATCCTTCTTCAAATAAACCATTAAGATAAACAGTGGTTTATTGACTCAATAGAAGTTTAATGATTTTCCGGAGAAAATGGACAATTTGGTGACGTTCCAGAGAAAATAATCGAAGAACCTAACAATGAATGCATGCAATGAATGAGCGATATTCTGTTCGGCTTAAAAGGATTTTAGGCGGGGCACAAAGCTCTCGATTTCAGTCGCTTTGTCCAAGTTTCAGTTGTAAAAGCTTTTATTGTTAATTATCTCATGCAATTTCCCACGATTTAGGCAGCCAATATCGTCTAATGTTTCTGAAAGATTTAGTCATAACGAAATTTAAAACGAAACCTGTTCTCAGGTTGTGTTTCAA
Source organism: Platygyra sinensis (assembly GCA_019787425.1). Taxonomy (NCBI): domain Eukaryota; kingdom Metazoa; phylum Cnidaria; class Anthozoa; order Scleractinia; family Merulinidae; genus Platygyra; species Platygyra sinensis. The sequence goes on from JAHPZR010035738.1 coordinate 20,282, forward strand.
ATAACACTTCTCATACTCCATTTACAATGATTTTCTCACCAAAATCAGTAGTTACCTTTATTAAACACCCAAACAAAAGATTGTTTGGAACTTTCATTTTAAACAAAACGTATCCAAAGTCTATCTCCAGTCTGATGATTAATTATTTTATCTGGATTAAAATTACAGTTTTACTGGCCCATCTTTCTGATTCATATGGAAGTCTAGTGCAATTTCACTAAACTCTCGAAAATTTTCACAGCTAATACCGAACAGGCCCAATCTAAGTCGATGAAATGATTAAGACAGCAATCAGTCTCTATCGACCTCAGTTTCCTCGAAGATGAGTCAAATTTTCGGATTTCAATTAAGTAGAACGTAAAGTGAAGAAACAAATAACACAGGTCAAGAAGACTCGGTCAAAGACCTTCAAATGTTAAGTGTTAGAGATTATCATATCGGAATAAACTTGTCGCACTATGGTTATATTCTTTATCTAGAAGAAGTTTTTGTTATCTTGTGAGATGATTGCGTATGTCTCTTGACCTTCACGTTATAAAGAAGCGAGATTTAGTCGCCGATGAAAGCGGTCATGTTCTGCGGGAAGACAACACGAAAAGCTGTCAATAAGTAAACAGACACCTGCTAATCAACTTCTCCAAAGCACACCTGGCAGTCTGTGGTCTGTTTACTCCAGAGTTGAATTTCTATATGCCACAAAAATCTTAGTTTATTCAAGAAATATCGCTGAAAATCAAATGGATGTTTTTGATTTTATCACTGTGTGGTTTATTGCTTCCAGCAATCTGACCACCTGTTGTCATTGTAGAAGAAAAAAGAGCAAATTATCTCAATTGTGTCGTCATTTCTCCCCTGCGGTCCAGTTTCAATGGAAATCAGTCTGGAGCCAGAAAAATGGAGAAAGAGAATACCCTTAAGACTTTAAGGGACAGCTGCAGCAGTCTCGCTATACTACCATATCCCTGAACGTTCCAAGCTTTCAATGACCAGGCTTTTCCAATTGGTCGTTTTTGCACAGCTCTTGGCGGCTTTGATTCTTATGGCTGCACAATTTTATTTGTTATCAATGCAAGACCGGCAGGGGCCGATACCTGCCCAAACAAGGCGGGTTCGTGTACTGAGCCTTTCACATGGGCGTGGAAAACAAGGAAAAAAGGGACAATCGCATAACGAGGTGGCAAAATCCCATGCACAGACTTCAAGGCGTTTATACTTGACTTATCAACCTCCGGATGGCGGGTGGAATAATCACCGTATTGCCCTTGAAAATGCACTTATCATAGCCAGGTTGCTCAACAGAACGTTAATCGTGCATCCAGTGGCGTCGCACGACGTGGCGATTTCCTCGAGGCGGAAAAATCTTGCACAGTGGAGAAGCTTAGAAAAACGATGGGGAATCAACTGGGTTTACAACTGCATGACCGAGCGAGATCTGGTACCTATATCCCAGGTTCTCGATCTTAAGCGCATGCGCAGCGTAATCAACGTTTACGAAGTGAAAGCAAATCACAAACAATTCTCAGCGAAATTTTCCAATTTGAAATGGCATCGTGTCTGCCATTCAGATGCCTTAGGTTTCTGGGTTGATGCTATTCCCGAGGTAAAAGAGAATTTGACCCGAGGGATTGAATTTGCTCCCAACAACAGTTCGAGAAGCGTTCGGGCGTGTCCGCGAGAGATGAAAAGACATATGCACGCACACAAGCCCATAGTTCGTGGAATTTTAAGTGAGCTTGAAAATGTAGAAGCCGATATTATCTACTTGTCTCAGGACACAAGTTACAAGGCAAATATTCGGTTTTTCCACAGAAAGAATGCTATCTTAGCTCAGCACTGGATTCTCGATAGCGTGAGGTTTTCACCAAAAATTTACGAGAAAGCGTTCCAGATTTTATCGATACTCCCACGCCCCTTTAACGCCATACACGTGAGAAGAACCGACCACAAGATTAGCGCGAACATGGCGCCATCTTACTGGCTGCAGAACATGGCGCGCCTAGCATTCCGCAACGTCACTTCAGCTCTGTATGTCGCGACAGATGAGCCAGATAAAATCTGGTTCGAGCCGTTCCAGCAAGCAGGCTATCAGCTGTATTTTTCAGACGAATTTTTTAAGCCAACGGGGCGTTCTTTCGACATGGACATCAAAGGGCTGTACGATCAAGTGATTTGTATTCATGCCAAGTTATTCGTTGGCTCAAAGGGCTCGAGTTTCAGTGGTTTTATATACCGCTCCAGGGGTGAAGTTATGAGGAAAGATGGTTTGATCCTAAGCCATATGCCTGTTGGCTGGTTAGGTCATAAACTGACGCGGGAAAACTGAGGATAAGAGTCAACCTCCAAGGTTTAACTTCTTCCCAGCCTCGTCCCGAGGCCAGGGCCTTTCTCCACTTTGCAAATCGTCGAGGAGAAGGCCCTGGGAACGAGGCTGAACTTCTCCACTTTGACTCGAGAAAGATGGGAAGCACAATTTGAGCGAGGCGAGGAATAAACGTACTGAGCACGTCACACACAGAAGACACTTATCGCAGCTGCACGA